>CAVNYN010265657.1:0-34904 GCA_963692815.1 Nyctanthes arbor-tristis | reverse complement strand
CGGCTTGTGGCAAGTACAAGTCAGGGATGTCTTGATTCAGTTTGGACTGCACAAGGCTTTGAAGGGAAAGCCAAACTCGAGTTCCAACAAAGGAAAATCAGTTGTTATCGGAGATGATGGTGGAGCTGTCAAACCCGATATGAGCGATGAAGATTGGGAAGAGTTGGATTTGAAAGCAGCAAGTATGATACGTCTTCAGCTAGCCAAAAACGTCCTTGCAAACGTGAATGGAATATCTTCAGCAAAGGAACTTTGGGAGAAATTTAAAGAATTATATCAGACAAAGAGCCCTCAAATCGGTTGTATCTGAAAGAGCTGTTTCATTCTTTGCGAATGGATGAAGGTACGAAAATTTCAGATCATCTCAGTGTTCTCAATGGCATCGTTTCTGAACTGGAATCCATTGGAGTTAAAGTTGAAGATGAGGATAAAACATTAAGGCTCATCTGGTCTCTTCCGGAGTCTTTTGAGTATATCAAGCCTATTTTAATGTATGGAAAAGAGACGGTGAATTTTGCAGAAGTCACGAGTAAATTAATCTCTGAATAAAGAAGGTTGAATGGTGGAAGTAATATTTCATCTGAAAACTCGTTAAATCTAGTAGTAAGCCCGAAGAGGAAGAACTCTGGGAAAAGAAAAGGAATCTGTTGGAACTGCTGAGCACCCGGTCACGTCAGAAGAGATTGTCCAAGAGATATAGCAGGTTCGGCTACTGGCTCAAAGAATTCGGACAACTCAACTCTCTTTGTGGGGAGTGATGTGCTATGAAGTAAGAGGGTACATCCTCATGACGTGTCGCTAGGTGTCAGGACAAAGGATATTTGTTACTTCTAGCGGTTATATTTACACACGGGCATTGGTTGACAGTGATGTAGGGTGTGTGATTGTAGTAATGTCGATGGCTGATAAACTCTCAGGAAAGTCAACAAGAGAGTTGCACCACAAATTTCAGCAAGTTTATTTTGACATTGAGCTGATGAAATGCTTGGAATTTGTTGTTAATTCTAAGTGATTATACTCATGTGGTGGAGTATGGGACTGTCAAAGTGTCAAAAGCTTACCTGGTAATTTCTCAAGTATTGTGTAAAAGACCGTAGAAGACGAAGATTTTGGCTTATTTTGGCAAGGTGGAGATTGTTGGATTTATTGTCAAAAATAATCCAAAGTTGAAAAGGAAAAGGAAAAGGAAAAAAGAAGAGTTCTTAGAGGAAAAGGAATCCAAATTCTAGAAGGAATTATCTTATCTTCCAAGTAAACAAAGCTTATAAATAGATGTGTTTTCCTCTTCTTTTATGTACAAGAGTGACTTGAGTCTTCGAGAAAAAAATTGGCGAGCTTAGCATCTTGTGAGTTTTTCTTGTAACTCTTTGAGGTTTGTTCAAAGAGTAGAAATTTTAGGTGCTGTAGAGCTTGGGTATTTTTCTTGTAATACTTGAGGGTTGTGGGTTGGTGAGTGAAATTTTATATGGTTGTAGCGACTTGAATCATATAGTGAAAAGCGTTGATAGTCCGTAAATTTGTCTTCGTTCTTTTATTTTTCCCTTGTCTCGTTAAATTCCTTAAACAACGACCCTGCGGGCGTAATCGAGGAATCTACATTAATTCCCAACATTTCCACCCATCACATCACATTTTCATTTCTTTTTTGAAATTACGTCACATGTAAATTAATGTTAAATGCATGACACACATGCATTATATAAGAAATTGTGTAAGGAAAAAAAGAAAAAAGAAGAATTGAGTAAGGAAATTGAATAGACTAATTCAAATTGTATAGGTGCAAACTTTCTATCCTTTTTAGTTTTTAGGTGCTAAAAATGCCACATGGAAATTTTATAATGTAGCCTATGTAGGCACGGGCATTGGATCCGACAACCCAAGCCCAAACGAACAAACGAACTGTCGGTCGATTGTGGTCGGGTAGTGGCTAAAAAAACATCACCCAAAAACCCAAAAAATACTAGTCAAACCCTATCGAATCTAACCTAAAACCAACTTTGGTCGGTTTTGGAACCGAGAGAGGTTGCGTCGAGCCTAAAACCGACCCGGCCAACCGTTGCCAACCCCACATTTTATATTCGAACAAATTAAGATCTCAAAGTCCAAATTAATAGTTGAGCTTTTTGGAAGAAAAAGATCGGAAGAGCGTCGTGTAGATCTCTACAAAAATCAATTATTTGGGCCTTTAGAGCACCAATAAACCGTGACTTTACAAAAACAGGAAATTAAACATTATACCCCTTTTTATTAGTTATATGATTTATACATACACTATGATATCAAACTATTTACAATTATACCCTATTGTATTATTTTTATACCATTGTTTTTTACATATAATTTTCGTTTTTTAAATAATTATATTATTTTAATGAATCATTATAATTAATTTTAATATTGATTTATTTATTTATACCTAGATTACACACACACACACACACACATATATATATCTGTGTGTGTATAAATATCTCCATGTGTAACCCTAGCTGCTGGTAGGTAACTCAAACGCCGTCGACACTGGCCCTCCCACCACCACAACCTGCCCCACCATCCGCATTGCGCCCCACCACCACCGCGCTGCCGCCGAGACTGTTGGCGGTGGTTGATGGCATCAGCGGCTACGCCTACCCCTAGCGGCTACCGCCGCACCCGACCACCACCACCGCGTTGATGTCAGCGACCGCCTACCACTGTCGCGCACGTCTATGACCACGGCGCTGCTGCCTCGACGGTTGGCAGCAGTCACCCACTGCTGTAAAGCAGTGGCGTCGCTACCGGAACACTTTCAGCGGTTGGATCTGAGTGTTAAGTTTTTTTCTTTTCTTGTTTTTTAATAAATTTTCACACTTAGTGGCTGAAACCTAGTTGGATCTTCTTCTTCTTTTTTAATCATTTTGTTACCATTTATCGGGTCTGTTACTATCTTCCAGTTGATTTCTTTTTGTTTATTTTCATATGTTACCATTTATCGGAGTTATTATCACGTACTAGTTGATTTTTTTTTTTTTGGTTTATTTGCCTTTATTACCATTCTCGTTTTGTTATTTTCCTCTTTTTTATCACTTTGTTACCATTGATCGGGTTTGTTACTATCTTCTTGCTATGAATTTTTTTGAAAGCTGTAATGGCGGCTACACTAAACACATCTATTTTTTATTTAAAAATTTACTATTTTTTATTGTTAATGTGATATTTTTCCGGGTGGTAACATTTGTTTTCCGACTGGTAACATTATTAGTGTGTTTGCGGCCTGGCGGCGTCGATAGTTGACTGTGGCTGGGAGTTGAAAGTGTTGTTGGCAATATATTCAGATGACTATCTTTTATTGAAAAAATTCTACTTTTAGTATATTATAATTATATTTTATAAAACATAATAATTAATAAAAAATTAAATTTTAATTAAAATTAGGATATGGTAGTTTTGAAATATAAAATGGTATTTTTGCAATTAATTTCAATTTAGAGGTATTTTTTAAAATACTACTATAAATAGTGGTTTTTATGTAAAGAACCCTTACAAAAATCACGTCCTCTATGTTTGAACTTTGATAACATGAGCAATTCTGGATATCTATGAAAATGTGATATAAAAAAGGTGATATGTTTATGTGGTACAGTTTCATTCGGTGTTGATCACATAAATATACTTTTTCCATCATCAAGTGAAATTATGTCACATCTATAACATCACTTATCTATGTCCCAATTACACATCTCCTTAGAATTTTTGCAAGACAACTATAAAGATAAATATTTTATAACATATATATACACTAGAAGCAGGTTATTAAGTAGTAATGTACTTATTTATTAGAGTGTGGTGTTTCTGTGCTATGTGTGCGCGCATTGAGCTGTTGATAGAGTGTGAAATACGTTTTTTTTATAGACTAATTTAGAATGAAAATTATATGTGTCACATTGTTTTGGCTGCAATGTACGTCAATAAAAATGTTATTTTGCGTGCATTTATTATTTTAGACAAAATGAGTTTGAATTCTAAAAATAGGATTGTTGTGTTTAGATTATCAGTCAAGTGAAGAAGAAAACTATTTTCACACGTAGTTAGGGATGCATAACGAGCCGGCCGGCTCGAGCAGCTAGTGGCCCAGCCCGTAAAAAGCCCGAGCCGAGCCGAGCCAGCTCATGGCTCGTTTAAGACAAGCCCGAGCCCAAGTCGAGCCCCAAATTCTCAGGCAAGCCCGAGCCGAGCAGGCCCTTTGGGCTCACCGGGCCAAACAGGCCAACCCGTTAAGGCCTGTGTCAAACTTAGGTTGGGAAAAAAATTAAACTAAAATAGGAAAAATTTAAAAAAAAACGAGCCGGCTGAGCCCAGCGGGGCTTTGGCTCGGGCTTTTTAGGATCGATATCAAAAAAGCCCGAGCCCAAATTTTGACGAGTCGAGCTGGCTTGGCTAAGCTCGTTGACATGCCTACGTAGACACACCGTAGTCCCACAATCACTTCAAATCTACACTATCAAAGAAAATGTTAATTAACAGCAATATAGATATTTGTACAGAAATTGACATATTATTGCCACATTCCCCATCTGTACTACGTACTAGAATTTTTTGAAAAATTATTGTTCAAATATATTTGTCGAGAAAGAAGAAATGAAAAGGGAAAAAAATGGGGAATGAAACAACCCATGCAGCCACATGGTTTTATTATTTAGCACCAGCAAGCGTGTAGATAAGCCATGTGGCCGCATGGCCTATAGCTTGCAGCCTCACAGTTGTTTTCTAGCGAACAAGTGCAATTCTTCTTTGGTTTGTTGGAATCCTTTCGTGAACTTCTGTGAAGTTTCACATATTAACTGAGAGGGGACAAATGCACTTTTAAGACGTCGATTTCACGTCGTATTTGAGCCTCCACTCATAATCTGTGTTTGAAGTATTCCTTTTTGGTTCGCGTTGCTAGAGTTTTTGCCATATCAACCTATTTTTTCAACAATATGTACCATTTCTCTCTCCTTTTTAACTACATTTAGTTGAGTCAATTGGTTCACTAAGTCTCAAACTATTTGCCAAGTGGCTGGGTGATCCCGGGGTAAAGGATGAAAGTTTCATATTTGCGAACAAAATTTGATGGAAAATGCTATTTGTAAGGAAGTACGATCTTTTATTTATAAAATAACGTGATTTTATCATCTTACCCTTGTGCAGTTGTAATAGAAGAAAGAATAATTTAAGGATGGGATTGTTAATTTACCCTATTTTGTAAAACACTCTCTCCATCCCACAAAGATAGTCTGATAGTTATTTTTACTAAGATTAAGAAATGATGATTAATTTTTGTTGAAAGATTAAATTTTACCCGTAATTTTTTTTTTTGTGTGTGTGTGTGTGTATATACACACACTCTTGTCTCATTAATTATTTAAAAGTACTTCCAACTCATAGGTAGTTGATTTAGGGTCTTGCAAAAAAGGTAGTTGATGTAGATATATGTTCAATATCGTAAATTGAACATTTTTTTTGAATGAACGAAAATAGTAAACTATGACTATCTTTGTAGGACAGATGAATTATTTTGTAAAGACTTCCTTATAAATAGCAACACTTGATTTTGGTACTCTAAGAATATCATAATCCACCCTATTAGTAAAATAAAAAATTAACATATAAATTAGGGTTTTTAAACACACATAAATTTGGTACTCTTGAAGTAACACATTTTTCCTGTAACTGTCCATATATATCTCCCCCTTCTACTGAGAGAAATCAAGAAAACAATTTTTCCGAAGAGTAATGCATGTTATGATGATGATCATAATATAATAATAATAATAATAGTCAACATCAGTTTATAATCATAACTTTCTTTAAATGAGTAACATGTGAATGACTTAAGGGCGGATTAGGCCTTGGCATAAGCTAATCCCGATCTAACACCATGTGGTACGATACCATATAGTGTCATATATATAGTGTTAGATCATCTTTAGGGTTCAAGCCCACCCAATTGGGAGAAAATGTGATTCTTTTTTTTTTTTCCTTTTTTTTTCTTGGTTTAATGTATGAATACCCATATACCTATATCAAACATTTTTTTCTATTGTGCCGTTTGAATTGTAGGGTAGTATTGAATGCTCATGTTTCTAGACAAAGACTTGAGTTTAAACTACATCCATCCCTCTCCGAAGTTCTCTCCCTAAACTCCTTGTATCCAAAATGTGTGTTTATTCTTTCATTCAATTAGACGCTGTAACAATTCTCAAATAACTGGGAAGCAACTTGTCATCGTTTTGAGGTACTCTTCATAAGTCACATCTCAATTTGAAAAAATAGTAGAATCATAAGCTTAAAAAAAAAAAAAAAATTCCAAGCACCCTAGTTATTCAATCCTAAATCCGCTTTAAATTAAACGTGCTTATCATTTAAATTCGTGTATAACGCAACACTACTGCCACGCTGTAGGATTATTTATTCAATCCCACTACATGTACACAAAATTCTTTCAAAAATTATTTTACACGCGCATGTGACATAAACGTATATTTTCATACATCACACCACTTAGAAATCAATTACCTTAATTTTGCCAACTCATTTTATAGTAAGTAGACTTTTTCTTATTTATTCATTAATATTTGTTTATATAAGAAGCTAACCAGGGTGGGGGAGTAAAAACGGCAATCTTTTGTTGTTCTAGGAGTGAAGAGAGCCCAAAATCCAGACAACCAAGACACAAGAAGTGTGATGTTGAAGCAAGCTGGTGTGAGATTGAAACAAAGTACAAGGACTGGGCCACAAATTAGGTCAAATTTCCCATTTATCCTAATCGGAGTTCCAATTAAATTGTCGAATTCAGCAACTTTCTCACTCATAAATGGTGATTTTCATGTCCCAATCCCAGAGGATCAACCACCCCACCCCTCATTCATCATCAATTACTACTACTACTACCACCACTAATTAGAGCGGTTAATACTCTCTCCGTCTAAAAAAAATCTTCTCTTTTTCTTTTTTATTTGTCTCAAATTATATTCACTTTTCCTAAGTTGATTTCTTAATTTTCTATTATACCTTCACTTATTGTGTATAGTAATTAACATTAACGAACAATTAAATTAAAATATTAAATAAATCAAAAGGTATATCAAAAAATATATTAAATTGTAAATTTCTAATAATATTAAATAATATTTTCTTAATTTATGTTTAAAAAGAGAAGAGAATATTTTTTGGGACGGAAGGGGTAGTTAAAAAAAAAAAAAGAGCTGTTGATAGCTATACATAATATATCTGCGTGTCCTCCTTTTGGAAACACTGTGCCACGTGGCCTCCACAACTTTATCATCTTCATTCGTTTTCCAGTTAATGCATTGCTGTAATCAATTAGTTCTTGATATATTCAAATAATAACTCCATCCCAAGAAAACTTTGAACTTGACCAGATGAAGAAACAAACAGAATCCCAGATAGTGCTTAAATTCAATTTCCAGCATCTGGGTTTTTAGAGTCACAGTTTCTTATAATTCAAATATGTGAGAGTGGTGAGAATGAGAAGCCATAGCCAAAATCTTGCTTAAGAAGAATGAAATCCAGCTTCTGCAGAACTTGTGATGAACATAATATGGAGGAAGATAGAAGAACACATTACATTTACACCAACAGTAGGGAAGAAGATGAAGGAATGATCTGAATATGAAAAATCAATACAAGTAAATGTTTATCATTATACTATAAAATGGAAAAGAAGAAAGAAACAAAAGTATGATATGAAAGAGAGATCACAATAAAGTTCACAAACTAGAAGAAGCAGCAGCCGTTGCTGCTGCTTTCTAGCACCCTGAGATTATGATGGTCTCTATACATAAAAACTTCCCTGCAAACCTACTCCTCTCTGTCTTCCAATTTATTTGCACAACTCAAATTTATGATGATCCATAACAATTCAAATTAAATATAGGGAGAGAGAGCAATTTCTCCTGTGTCATCTCCTCTCTTCTTCTCTGCTTCAACAGAAACAATTGAATTACATCTCTACTTTGATCTTTCTTCTTGTCATCCCGGCAATGAAGATAATGACTATGCGAATAAGACGAGGAAATAAATAGAGCAGTAATGGATACTAATGGAATCGTTTATCGGTATTGGTTGTGTTTCGATCATGGATCAGAGAAAAACTCTCAAAAGAATCAATAATACGGCGGTGGAGGAGGAGATGCATATGAAATTCCAAATACTGGGGGTAATGGCCCTTCGTATACTGGAGCTGGTGGAGGTGGGCTCTCATATAACAGTGGAGGTGGTGGGGGAGAATGGTTGTGCACAGGTGGCGGTGGAGACGGTGAAGGTGGCGGTGGAGAATTGTATACGTAAGGTGGTGGAGGTGATGGCGATGGAGGGGGTTTGTATACGTAAGGTGGTGGTGGTGGGGGTGAGTACTCTTCACACGGAGGCGGGGATGGGGGTGGTGGTGGGGGTTCTATACAGGGTGGTGGAGGTGGTGGTGGCTCTATACAAGGAGGCGGTGGAGGTGGAGAGTGTACTGGGGGAGGTGGAGAGTGGACTGGAGGAGGCGGTGATGAATAGATATATACAGGTGGCGGCGGTGGCGAATGCGGTGTAGGCGGTGGAGGCGGTGGCGAATGCGGTGTTGGAAGTGGTGGTGAATAATAGTAATAGGGAGCTGGTGGGGGCGGGTGTGAAGGCGGTGGTGGGGACTGTGAAGGTGGTGGTGGCGAGTGCGGAGGTGGTGGCGGCGGCGAGCGCACGCAGTAAGGAATAGGAGCTGGAGAAGGTGGCGGAGGAGGCGATGCCATTGGAGGTGGTGGAGATGGCGGTGGAGGGGAATAAACAGGCGGTGGAGGTGAGTAAACTGGTGGAGGAGGTGACGGTGGCGGCGGAGAAGGAGGTGGAGGAGATGGGGGAGGGGGAGGAGGAGAGTAAACGGGAGGTGGTGGTGAAGGGGGCGGGGGAGGAGGAGAATAAACAGGTGGCGGAGGAGGCGGGGGAGAGTAAACAGGTGGTGGAGGTGGAGGAGGAGAGGGAGGGGGAGGTGAAGGTGGAGGGGGAGGAGAATAGACAGGCGGTGGAGGGGAGGGCGAAACCGGAGGAGGTGAAAACACCGGCACAGGAGGTGGCGAAGGAACGGGAATTGGCGGTGAAGGCGGCGGGGGAGTTGGCAAAGTTGGAATGAATCTATGACACCTGAAAGCCCCACAATGAATTCTCTTAGACAAGAACGCCTGACATTGAGCAGCCGACCTCTGCACCGGCCTATTCGGCAAGCAATTCCGGCGATCATCAAATTCTGGCAGCGCCAAACACGCCGGAGGCTCCCCAGTAAAGAAGTTATAAGAGTAGGTAAAATTCTCCAGTCTCGGCAATTGACAGATACTCTGCGGAATACGCCCAGAAAGCATATTATGCGCCACATTAAGCTGCTCCAAGCTCACCATTCCTCCAATGCTGTCCGGTAAAGGCCCCAGTAACTGATTAAAGCTCACATCAAACACCGTCAAATTCTTCAGAAGCCCAATCTCGGGCGGCAGACAAGACCTCAACTTATTATTCATCAGTATAATTTCGTTAAGATTGCTCATATTTCCAAGACTAGAAGGGACACAACCATGGAAGTTGTTGTTGGCCAATACAATAACAGATACCGGAGAATTACCAAAATTATCCGGCAATTCAAAGACAAATCTATTGTCGTTGATGAATATGGCATCCAGAGGTTTGTCAAACAGTTGAGAAGGGACAGTTCCTTCAAACTCATTATAACGTATATCTAAATAGATCAACTTGGGCAAACTTAGCACAACATAAGGGAATTTCCCAGCAAACCTGTTATTGCTCAGGTCCAGCTCGAAGAGTATCTTCAAGTTCTTGAATTTCATGGGGACGGTACCGCAGAACCTGTTGGAGTTGATGTGGAAAACGCCCAGATCTGTAAGTAGCCCAAGTTCTTCAGGGAGATACCCAGCAATGTCTCCATGGTTGAGATCAATGCTAGCCACAGTACGAATAGAAGAGTTGTCCGGCGCCGGAGCGCAGAAGACTCCGGTGTAGTTATTACAGACGTCAGATCCAACCCAATCTGCAGTGAGGTTTCGGGGATCTGAGAGAATGGCCTGCTTCCAAGCTTGTAATGCAATGTATGCATTTCTGAGCCTGGGATTTTCAAAGACAAGTGAAGGGTCAACCGTCACATTCTCACCTCTGTCCCCAAATTCATCTCTGTAGTAAAGCAGCTGCCTCTGCTTAATGTAATGAACTTCAGCGTCACTGAGAGGGCCATTGCCGCCGACTGGATGGTGGGGGGCTACATGAGCATCTGCTCCCGATGGACTCCACAACAAGAAGAACAAAAAGGGCAGCAAAAATGGAGAACCCAGTTGAAAATATACAGTGCTACAACTCTTTTCCTTCATCTCACACCAGACATCTGAAGCTCAAGATGCCACCTTTTCGTTTATGGGTTTCTTTCAATTTTCTCCAAGAATGTATTTTTCAGAGCTTCAATGTGAGATCTGAAATGGAGGATTTTGGATGTGGTGAGAGAGAGAGAGAGAGAATGGGGAGGGTTTTCTTTTGTTGAATCACAGAATGTGGTGTGTGAGAGAGAAATAAACACGAAAAAACGGACAGCTAAATCACAGCTCAAAGCCCACCAGATTCTCTCCCTTTCTATCTCTTAAAAATGTCATCCTCTCTCTGTCTCTCTCTCTCTCTCTATAGTAATTACAACTTTTTATTCTTTAGTATTTATTTTTTTAATTTTTTGAGCAAATTCCGCCATTTACATTAAAATCCAACACGCTCCACTCCCACCTAATGGTGATTTGCCTTTTGGTTTCAAATGAATAACCCCACGCGGCAATTTATTTATTTATTTATCCATAATAAAAAATAAATAAATCCTTCGTTATTTACTATAATAAAACGTGAAATTAAGAAGAAGAGGGTGAAAAGGAAAGGGCCAAACAAGGACTAAGCCAGTGATAGATAAGCCGGAAGCGGTCGTGCCGGATGGGTTTTTGGCTGTTTTGGTTGGACGGATGCCCGATAGAGAGAGAGAAGTCTGTGTGGGGTTTGTTTGTTTGTTTGTTATGATAAATTAATTAATTTAGGTAAGAAGTATGAAATGTCTAATCAAACTTATTTGAAGGGGTACTGTTAATGGAATGGAAACGGTGAGAATGGCAGTAACGTAATGCGAAACGGCGTTATTTGTCCGTTTATTTTTTTATGCGGTTCCAATTTTCGTCGCCTGCACGCGCACTCATTTTTGACTTCTCTACATCAACACACATGGGATCATATGCATCTCACCCGTATTCTTTAATAGTCACCACGGGTCGGTCTAGATAGTTGAAGTTTAGGTTTTACGATTCGTCACGTATTTATCGGATTTTTATTACATATTAATGTATTTAAATATACGTAGGCTCAATACTTAGTATCGATACTC
This sequence comes from Nyctanthes arbor-tristis, assembly GCA_963692815.1. Lineage (NCBI taxonomy): Eukaryota > Viridiplantae > Streptophyta > Magnoliopsida > Lamiales > Oleaceae > Nyctanthes > Nyctanthes arbor-tristis. The sequence goes on along the minus strand of CAVNYN010265657.1, from coordinate 23,476 downwards.
TTTGACATCTTATACTTTTTAAAATCTCGCTTCTAGTTATGATATTTCTTTTAAATTTTTATTTCATGGTGCTATCAGCTTAAACAATGCTAAACTATTAACATATCTTGATTAATTAACAAAAATGAAAGAGACTGTATCAAAACAAAAATCAAAGAGGAAAAAACAAATAGAAGTTACCCTACTCTACCTCTGGCCGCCTAGGATGGAGATGGAGCCCATTCCATGAAAGGGCGAACATATCCGTTGATAGACAAGTTAACGTAAGGCTTTCGTTCATACAAAAATGATTTATCACCAGACGTTTAGTATTATAATAATGTCATATAATGATGTTGTACAACATAAGTTATTGGCTATTATACTATACTATTTGTCTGGTGTCATAGCGGCACCAGAGCACCAAACATCTGGTGTTTAACTAAAATCATTCGGATCAATATATTATTAGTTCATTCAAAAAATAAACTTTGCTCCATATACTAGTATAATTATACTCGTTGTGAGTAGGTTTTAATCTACTTGGCCGGTCTCGGAGGAAAGTGGTGCCTAGTAAGCAGTTGGTCTAACTGTGCATGCATGTTGTACAAAATTGGTACACACTAATACAAGTACACACTAATACACGTCTCTAAAATTTGTCGTTTAAAGGGAGATGAGGTCACGAACATTTAAATATATATATAGAGTTGTACAATTATGTACATAATAATAATAAGTTATGTACAAGTAGATCAATTCAAAAAGCAAGTATCTCTTTGTCATGTATGCACGTGTGTTTCTATTAAAAAAAAGAGGCAAGCATAAGTAGGACTCAGTTAATTTAAAACTCTGTTCTGGGGTAAAATTGTACTTTTAGCGGATACTTTTTACCCAACCAACTAGGAGTAGGTAAGAGTTAATAAACTTGTAAGAAAAAAAAAATATTTATAGTTGTGTGTATTAGGAATGTTGATGGCAACATGGTTAAAGGAATTTTTGCCTTGATTCTTCAACTATTCTACAATTCCCTTGCTTGAAAGAGGAAAAGGAGAGGCAGGTATTGGTAAATTCGGCTTTGCTCTTTAATGATGAAAAGGGGAGAGGGGGAATCCCTTTTAAGCCGGTTTAATACTAAATTAATTACGTAAGAAACATGTAATAATCCAAATTTAAGGTTTCATAATACCCCGGCTGACTCCATCAAAAACACTTCCCATCATTTCTTTTGACTAATTTTATTCTATTTTATTGGGATAAAATTATTATTACTTGCAAACTAGACAAAATTCGATTTGGATGAATCTTCCTCATTCACACTTGGGAGTGTTTTTGGTTTTAAAAGTTAATGCCTACGAGTAAGCATAATAATCACCTCAAATAAATGCCAAATGGAAAGCTTTTTAAGTATTTTCTTTAAAATATATAATGATTTAGTGAAGATAAAATTGAATTCGTTCTGACATATGAGCAACTTGTAAAGCAAAGCTTCAGCTTCCTCCAATTTTATACGCCCCAAGGAAAAAAAATTGTTTAGCTGTTTGAGTTTTGTTTTAAAATAGTTATTGATCAAATCATTTTTCATCTACAAATGAAGAAATAAATCATTTGTTGTATAACATTTTTAAGGACTAATCCAAACCCCAATTCTCCATACATGTTACAAGCATGGATATTTATTATTTATCTTATATTTTTAAATTTGAAAGTACCAAAACTTGAGAAAGTTCTTAAAGAGAGATTTTATTTATTTATTGTATTATTATTGTTGATGTTGTTGTTATTGTTTTACATCTCAGTCTTTTCTGCTCAAAATTCATTCACACTGTGGTAACAAACCAAGGTTGATCCATCCAACCAAATTCCTTTGTTATTCGAATAATGTTAAGTAGTTTTAGTGATTGTTAAATAACACATTGACAAGTTAATTTTAATAATTACTTAACAATCACATTGGATGTATTAATTTTAGCTATCAAAGTCTATTAAGTTTAAGTGAACCCCATTAATTTTAGCTATGTGATTTTCTATGGAGAGCTTACCTCTCTCTTTACGGAGTAGAAACTACCACGTGGTTGTACCTGATTGGGGGATGGGGGTTGAGGGCCATTTGGAGAAAAATCTACGGGCCATTTGGAACATTAACATACCAATCATCAATCAAAAAAAGAAAAACATAAAAGAAACATCTTCTTTTATCGCCATATGTTTTTTCCAATTACTATATGTTAGCAGGTTAAGATTTAGCCCATGTTTGCAAATCAATTATCTGGTTAAGATTTAGCCCATGTTAGCAAATCAATTCTGTTTTCAAATAAAAATTGGTCAAACTAATCACATCTCCACCATTCAACCCTACTAATTCTCTTTCTTATTTCTCATTAAAACTCATTAAAATGAGTTTATAAACGAGTGCTTAAAAGTAGAGCGAGAATTTCTACATACTCTTATGAGATTTAGAAACACTAACCACTTGTTGGCTACATTTTGATGCAATACATCTCAAAATCAGAATAGAAATCCAATGACAACTTTAGTATGATGACATTTAATTTTAAGAAAGAAGGGGGAAATGGTAACTATCGTAATTCAATTTAGTTAATGTCAATAAAACATCGTTGTTGTTTTTTTTTTGGGGAACCAACATCATTGTTATCATCCATTTATTATATAGAGAACGCGGCAATAAATCATATTGAGCACCCTATAAGGCGTTAAAACTTAAAAGGAGGACACGGACCACTTGACATATGATGTTTCCATGATTTGGTCCCCAAAAAATGAAAGAAAACAAGACCCGATGCCTAAAATAACCTATGTTTCTTAATTTTCATTATTTTTTTTCATTTATCATTTAAGTATTTATTCACTCAAACCACTCCTTACCTCGTCAAATTTATTACTCGCTTTCATTTTATTTTCTTTTCTTTTTTTCCATAAATTATCTATTATTAATCAAATATGTCAATTTTATTTTTTTTTGGGTCTGATTGCTTTAGATTTCAACTTATAATTGTTCAGGTATCTATTCAAGAAAATTAAATTACGTTCCCAAAAATCTTGAAAGCTTCTTTATACATTAACAATCTTAAAAGCATTATCTACGCTGAAAATACATATTCCGTTTAATTAGTACTTTGTTAATGTAAAGAAAAATATAGTGAATTATAATTCCAATTCCAACTTAGATAAATAGAATTACTCAAATTAAATAGTTTTCTTTCTCAAAAGGAACTGGCATGCTTACACCGTTGCACATGTAGCTAGAAGTTAAATTACCATTTTAATAATTAGCAATTTTTATAGATAAATTAGGTAGAATTGCGTGTATAAAATATCTTATTTTTATAAATACGTGTAAGCTAACAATTCAATAACAAGTAGTCGAACACAATGATTTTAGTAGTACTTTCACAGTTCCCTATTCAACTGTATTATTATTAAAGCTATTAGTTGTTGTTTATATTTAACGTCTTTTCTAATTTTTCAAAATACTAACAACATTTTATTTTTAAAATTTTTAACAATCATTTTTGAGAACGAGTGCAAATTTTATCCAATCGAGAAAAACAAATCATTTTTTATTTTTAAAAAAATTATTTCAAAACTCAAAATAGAAAAATAAGATACAAATAGGATAGGCCTTTAATTTAATACAAGTGACGTTGCTTTTGCAATTAAGACGTTTAAATTGGTGCTCTGGAACGCAATGGCATGTTTCATCAATTAAGTGGGTCATTTGTGACTAATTGACAGTGGTAAGGACAGCGTATATTTAGGTTGGCCAAATGGCTTGACGAGCCGAGCCGAGCTCGTCGAGTTGTGTTCTTACTTGGCTAGCGAGCAAAGCATGAGCAGGCTCGCGAGCAACTCATGAGCTTGTAGTTTTGACGAGCCATTTGTCGGCGACTTATTCGTACTCAAGCTCGCCTCTTAATCGAGCCAAATTGAGCGGACTCGCCAGTTGGAGCACGTTTTCGCGCTTGGGGTCACCAAGCTTTCCGCTCATGAGCTGTTTTGCCAACGGCCACACGGATATTATATCAGGTAAAATTGACATGTATCATTACTTTAATGGACAACCATACCATGTAGACATATAAGATTGTTCTACCATAAAGGCAAAAATTCGCAACATAAATAGATTTCACACATTTGTTAAAAATGAATAATGCTCTTTTATTTGAATATAAGAATACTGTTGATGTCAAATTTTACCTTGACTCAACAAACGAATTTGTTTACGCTGGAAACTTGTATTTGAATTGTTTCAAGCAATAAATATAGAATTTATGGTGATGTTGGTGAAATTTCAGAGAAAGTGAATGAGAGAAATAAATATGTAGAAGATCGAATATTGATGCATATGAGGAGGATCCGTAAATTTAGTGGATCTCCTTGTATTTATAGTGTAAGAATTGGCTGGTAATAATTATAAGCTTTAAATATTTAACCAATGCCAAGCCTTATAAGTATACCTAACTGGAGTAGATGTCATGCTTTTTGACTAATTGCAAGCTAGTTGTGTGCATGGGGATGACAAATGCGAAGACAAATGCTAAATTTATAATTAATGCAGCTGTCACATCAACCTTAAAAGATTAAGTATGCAAATTGGCTTTACAAGTTGCATCACAGCTAGCATGAGATGAGACCCAAGAAGTCATGAGCTCGTGAGATGAGACCTGAAAGGTCTTGAGCTCGTGAGATGAGACTTGAGAGGTCACGAGCTCGTGAGACTCACGAGGTTATTGGTCATGGGCCCACGCAGTTTGAGCTGCCAGCTAGTAGCCTGGTGGGCAAGCCCTTTGTTCTGGAGATCATTGACTATGACCTTATACCTTAGGTAAAAACTGTGACGATTATCTTAAGAGATAAGGCTATACAAGTTGTCTTACAGCTGGCAAGTGTGCTTGAGCTTAGGAGCTGAGCTTAAGTGCTGACCTGTTGAGCTAGGGAGCTTACTTCAGATGCTAACCTGTTGAGCTCGAGAGCTGAGCTCGAGTGGTGATCTGTTGAGTTAGGGAGATGTCTTCAAATGCTGACCCGTTGAGCTCGGAAGCATAGCTCAGTTGCTGACCTCATGGGCCTAGCTACCAGGTTACCAGCTTGTGGTCTAAAGGGTCAGCTCCTTGATTTAGAAGCTGTTGACTTTGACCTCCCACTTGGTATCAACATATGCCCCCTTAAGTGTGCTACTTTGAGCTCCGAAGAGGAGCACCCTTGAAGTTCTCTTTCCCATTGTGCTCATGTTGGCTTTCTTTGCTGGGAAAAAATCTCTTCGAGACCTAGAAAAAAGCAGTAAGAGAAGCAGAGGAAAAGATAAGGACTCTAGCTAGAGGAGATGAGGATGAAAAATGATCCAGACCAGCGGGAGCAAGGACCTCTGCACAAGCTCACAGAAGTATTGTATCTTTCTTTCCATACTTACCATATTGGCCAACTAGGGAAGACTATCTCAAAAAAGCCAAACGCCTTGCTGGGCTATACTCTAGCTCACAGCTAGAAAAATGGGACCTCAAGGAGCTTCTTGCTTGATGACGAGGGCTCGATCTGCCATGCTTGAAGTTCATGCTATTGACAAGGTCTTGAAAATAATTGACAGTCGTAACAAGCTGTCCGGGGAGAATAATGAAGTCAAGCGGGCCAAGGAGACATTTGAAAAGGCCCTGGGCGAAAAGGAAAAAAGAGCTGGCTGCCAAGGAAACGAGCTATCTACAGCAAAGAATAAGACAGGTCATCCGCGGGCTGAAAATGAAAGCATCAGAGCTACAGACTGCCTTCGCACTGGAGAGGTCTCAATGGGAGTAGGAGAGAACTAGCCGGCCTCCAACTATTGAACTGGTGGGATACTGGGGGGCTATCACTCAGTTCAAGAGCTCTGAGGAATACAAGTGTGATCAGAGCGAGCTCTACCTCAATGCTGCCAAAGATATCATCCAGGATATAGAGAAGAAACGCCCTGGTTGCGATCTCCTGTTCCAAGGACCAAGTTGCTCAGCTTCAGAAAGGGCAGTGGCCTGGAGTCCAATGAGGAGGAGAAAGAGGAAGAAGAGCCAGCTCAGTAGCGACCTGATTTCATTTTACTCTTTCACTTTCCCTTGTAATAACACAACTCTTTTACGAAATGATGAACTTTTAAAGTACTAGCTTGCTTTTCATAATATTAAATTTGCTCGTCAGTCAAGTTTGTTTAGATCATGTGAAGATGACTTTACAAAGCTTTAGATAACTTTTTTTGAACTTACCCTTTGGTAAAAATTTTTTAGTAGAATTTTCGATATGGTTACGAACTGAGAGTTCTCAGACCTTAGTTTGGCAGCCACAGTAAGCTTATCAAAAGTTGACTGAAGTGACCTTAGGAGCTCGCATGCTGACTTTTGGAGCTGACCTGTGGAGTTCAGGAGCTGACCTCATGTGATGACTTGTCGAGCTCGGGAGCTCACCTCAGGTACTAACCTGTTGAGCTCAGGAGCCAACCTCAGGTGCTGACCTATTGAGTTCAAAAGCTGACGTCAAGAGGAGCTGTCCTTGTAGACTCAGACGTGTGCTCTTCCGATCTTACACTGCCAGGTCACCAGCTTGTTAGGTTTATCCATGAGCTCATATGGTACTAAGATTGCAAAGATTATTTTTTAGACGAATATAAAATTTAATAGCCTTATAAGTGTCAGGTCACTAAGTGATGATTTGGAAGCTCGAGGTCGCATGTATTCCTAGCTTCGCTTATTAGTTCACTTTTGTCGCGGCCTAGTACTTGATCCAGATATAAATAAGGCAATTTTTTATTAATAGTATTTCAGATGCAAGGTATCGCATACATCCTCATCACAGAACATCAAAGAGCCTGTTTGAATTACGAGGGTCCGAGGGGTGAATATTTAGTAGCAATTATGGACTTCTCTCACGAGACCTCGCCATTGTTTCTTAGAAGCCTCCATGTTCTGATTTCCACCGTCTAGGACGCAGATCTCAGCTGGAGGTTGGTTCTGTGGAGCTCAGGCATTGAGGTCTGTCTGGGGACGAGATTGTCTGTCATGCCGTTAGCAATTAGTTACGTATTCACCGAGGTATCTCCTTTCAATGAGCTTTTCTATTTCTTACCTGAGGTGCTTGCACTCATCCATCTTGTGACCTGGTGCTCTGTGATATTTCCAATATTTAGTCTGATCAACATTTTTCAAAGGCTTCTTAATGGGCTTGGCCTTTGGCAGTATGAGATCATTTTTCAATAGATTATAAATTTGCTCAACAGAGGTTTTAAGCTAGGTGAAAGGCTTTGAGACGATGGACTGCCCCTCCGTCTTGAGCTAGTTCTTCTTGCCTTTTAAGTATGTATCAGCTTTTGGGCCTCCCTTTATAGCTTTTTCAGAACTGATATATTTTTCAGCTCTTCTAAGAGCTTTTTATAGGTGCGAGGTGGGACCTCATACACGACGCTCTTCCGATCTCGCGTGTCCTTGTGTAATCCTGATTTGACGGCGATTAAGAGTGATTCATCAGCTACTTTTTTCATTGTCATGACCTGCATGTTAAAGCGATCAAGGTAACTCTTGAGAGTTTCAAACTTTCCTTGCTTAACAGTTCCCAGCATTTCCTTAGGAGTAGTCCCGGCCTTTGACCCCATGAAGCGGGAGACAAACTCTAAAGACAGTTATTCCCGGCTGTATATGGAGCCAGGAGCTAGATTTCCATACCAGGTCTAAGAATTCCCCTCCAAAGTAAGTGCAAATGCCTTACACATTACAGGACCCGTGGCGTTTTACAGCTCCATCTAGGACACATAGCGGTGGAGGTGAGCTATGGGGTCGGTTTCTCCATTGTAGGTCCCAATTTGAAGGAGCTTCATCTTGTGGCATAACAGCCTCCTTGACCGTGGGCACAAAAGGTGAAGGTCTTCCCTATAAGTTGTCAGCATCCTTCCCTTTTGCTTATTTCTGCTCCAGGTCATGGAGCCTTCTCCTCAGATCCAACTCGTGGATTTGCTTAGGAGCAGGCTGCTATCTCCTGGAGAGCTTTGTAGGATGGCTCGACGCATAACTATACTCTGGGGTGAGGGAAGGTTTCCTTCGTCGTTGGTGTATATCTCTCAGTCGTAAAGGTTCAGGTGATCGTTGTCTTCTAGGGCCTCAATGGGATTGAGGTCTTAGTCTCCAGAATATGCTTTCATCATCCATCTATGTCGAGGTTGAAGCATCTTGAGCACTAAGAGTTGGCCAAGCTGAGCTCTGTGTGGCTGAAGGAGCAAAACTCAGCTGTCTTATCACATGTTCTCTTGTTGGGTTAGCTGGAGAGGGTGTCCTCTCAACATTTTCAGCTCGTCAAGAGGAATCTTCTTGTGATGACTCGCTCACATAGTGTGAAGAAGGTGGCGGTTTTTGTTGTTCTTATTGCTGCCTAACTTCCTAGGCAAGAGCTTCAACTTGCTTCATCAGAGCTTCAGTTTCAGATTCAGAAGTCGGTCGCAAAGGTCCTACTTCTGATGTCCTCCTTTGTCTTCTAAATTTTTTTTGAGGGGGATTTCAATATTGCGACTCCTCGTTCTTTCACTTTGAGTGCGTTTTTTGACTCATTTTTAGGTCACTCGAACTTTTTAGCTGGATTTTTTGTAAGATTTCCCATAGACGGCCCCAATTTGTTAATACCAAATTTTACCTTGACTCAACAAACGAATTTGTTAACACGGGAAACTTATATTTGAATTGTTTCGAGCAATAAATATAGAATTTATGGTGATGTTGGTAAAATTTCAGAGAGAGTGAATGAGATAAATAAATATGTAGAAGACAAAGTTTGATGCAAATGAGGAGGATTTATAAATTTAGTGGATCTCTTTGTATTTATAATGTAAGAATGGGCATGTAATGATTACAAGTTTTAAATGTTTAGTCAATGAGAAGCCTTGTAATTAAACGTAACTGGAGTAGATGTGATGCTTTTTGACTAATTACAAGCTAGTTGTCTGCATGGGGAAGACAAATGCTAACTTTATAATTAATACAGCTATCGCATCAACATTAAAAGATTAGATATGCAAGTTAGCTTTGCAAGTTGCATCACAGCTAGCAAGATATGATCCGAAAGGTCTTGAGCTCATGAGATGAGACTTGAGAGGTCTTGAGCTCGTGAGTTAAGACCCGAGAGGTCAGGAGCTCTTGAGATGAGACCCGAGAGGTCTTGAGCTGGTGGGATGAGACATAAGAGGTCTGAGCTCGTGAGACTCACGAGGTGATTGGCCGTAGGCCTAAGCGGTTTGAGTTGCCAGCTAGTAGACCAGTGGGTTAGCCCGTTGTCCTGGAGATCATTGACATGTTCTTATACTTTAGGTATAAACAGTACCGCATATCTTAAGAGATAAAGCTATACAAGTTATCTTACAGCTGGCAAGTGTGCTTGAGCTCAAGAGCTGAGCTTAAGTGCTGACCTGTTGAGCTAAGGTGCTGACTTCAAGTGCTGACCTATTGAGCTCGAGTGGTGACCTACTGAGCTCGGGAGCGGAGCTCAGGTGCTGACCTCATGGGCCTAGCTGCCAGGTCACCAACTTGTGTTCTAGAGGGTCAACTCCTTGACTTATAAGCTGTTGACTTTGACCTCCCACTTGGTATCAACAAATACAAAATTCATTTTAGTTGGTATTTTCTTGTTGGAGATTGAATATGCGAACATTTCCATATATATATATATATATATATTTACAAATATGAAAATTTTCAAGTGCCAACCGGATAGCACATTCCATTGGCCACAATTTCTAAACGAAGTGAAAAAAAAAATTAATTGACCCCCTATTAGTGGGCGTTAAGTGTCAGGTCCGCCTACCGTTCCCGAACGACACCTAGCCATCTAAATGGAGAATAACGTGACTCTTTATAACAAAAAAATTAGGGAAACATAAAAGAGTGACATTGTAGATGTGATACAATTGTATTAGGCAATAAAAAGTATTTATGTGATTATCATCCAATCAAATTGTACTACGTGGGAGTTGCTTAGCTAATTATCGACTAGGTGTGGGATCTATTTTTCCCCCTTATTTTCGGCGAGCAATGACTGTCTATAGTTGAACTCGTATTTATTATTGAAAAATGAGTAGCTATTTAAAAGAGGGGTGATCTTAGAGAGATTTGACATAAATTAAATGACATTCTACAAATCAATGTATCATTTGCTGGGAATGACCACAACGTTAATATCTTCATCCCACGAACTTTTTATTATTCTTTTAGTTTTAGGCTGTGTTTGATTGTCAATAATTTTTCATGGAAAATGTGTTTTTTATCTAAATTCCTACTTTTATGGTGTTTGATTGACTTTTTTTTCCCAAGGAGAATATTTTTCTTTGGGGGGCGTTTGTTTTTCGTTTTTTATGTAATTCATTTTTTTCCTGTGAATTCTACTTTCAATCAAACACATTGCAATTTATTTTATATGGAGTTTAATTATGGGTAATTCAATTGATAAGAAAATATTTTCTTTCTAACTAAATTCTATGCTTGTAATCAAACACAACCTTACATTTTTTTGAAATTCAAAAATTTTGTTCCTTTTTTTTTTTTTTTAAATTTACTGAATAAATGGGGAAAAGAAACTTGTGAAGGAAAACTCTTGAAAATATGCTCGGACCTATATAGCGGAACTTATAGTTTGAGGATATTATGAACCAACAATTCTGATTTCCATTAACATTAGGCACAACACAATGGCTACAAGATATCAACTTGACATACAAAAATATCAACATGTCACATTTTGCATCTTTCTATTGTAGTCATCCAATAATAATAATTGTAACCCAATTTAGCAAGAGTTAAAGGACTAGATTTGAGATAGTTAAGATTGCTAGGTCGTAGATTAATTACGATAAGAGTTTGAAATGAAAAACATCATTATTTGTGCACACAAATACTATATTTTTCATCTCTCGAATATTTCAAATCCTACACGAAATTAGAGGGGCCTGAGTTTAGTGGTCTTAATTAATTGCCAAGAGGGCTCTAACAAATCCCACATCATTGCTAGATTCAACTTACGAAATTGATTTTCTAACATCTTTAGTTCACTTGAGTGAGTAAAGATAATAAGAAACTCAAAGTCCACAAACGTCTCCATGCATGTAAATTTATAGAGAAACATGATATTGTATTCAAAATGGGGCTCTTTTTAATTCTTCTTTTTTTTTTTTTGTTCTACTCCTGACATACTATATTAGTTCTTATATCGACTCAATTGACGAAAGGACTATCAGGAATATATATCAAACAGGTTGAGAACAGTTATATGAAGAGAACATTAACTATTGCGATAGGTAAATGGGGCCATCATTAACGTCCACAACTACCAATGGGTCAAACCATGCAATGGCCAAGCAATTGGTAGGTGAATATGTGGGGAGTGAGTCAAGGACACTTAATTAATACATCATTTAGTATGAAATAAAGTGGCCACAAATTAGGCAAATTCAATTGGTAATAAGGTAGAAAGGTAAGTGAGATTATAAATGCACGGAGTTCTATTACATGTATGTATTAAAATAATTATACAAAAAATCCTACTAACTATGTGCTTAGTGAAATTTTTTTATTTTTTTTACATATCATATTATTATTGCTCTTAAAGCAATTTCTAAGATACAAGACTTGTGAAAATTGTCAAGTGATATTTGCTGGTACCACTAGGATACAAGCAGTATGAAATTGACTAATAAAATAATTATGCCCTTTATTGTTACATATCCTCTCTTTGAGTATTTTCAATGCATAATGATAGTCATAGAGAAATATGACACTTGGCAAAAAAAAAAAAACTTATTTGTCACATTAAATATTTAACAATGTTATGGGCAATGTCATGAGAATGTCAAATATTAATTTATCCAATCACTATACTTCTCTTATTTTGTCTTTTTAAAATATTTAATAATAATTTGTCAAATATACAATGTTTAAATTGTAGTACTGGAGATTTCATTAAAAGTAATGTCAATGTTGTTTATCACATATATACCATTAATATTATTGTATTAGAGATTATCTTATCCCACCATTTCATCTAATAGTACTATTCGTATTAGAAACTTTTTTGGCAGGGTATTTGTTGGTAAAAGATTTTGTAATTTATTTAATGGAGTAGTATATATGGGGAAAATTAGGTACTCGAAAAATAAACTAACAAATTAATGACTCACATGCAAGATTTAGGATCCCATTTTAAACATAATTGAAGTCTCTTGAATCTACATATAAGTTGTTAATTACTGCAAATAACGGGAGTATAAAACTCTTGAAAATGATCTAGCACTAAATATATGATATATTGCTATACGGCCATATAGTTTGTATTAGTTATGTCATATGATTGTTCATGTGACATACCTCAATTTATATCATGTCACTGTATGACAATATATAATGTCATGCATTTAATCCTAGATCGAGACTAATAGTACAATACCGAATTTTTCCCATGTAGGAAGGGCGCGTCGAGGGAGGGAATGCAACGGAACGGAACGGGGTGGGGTCATCATCGCAAATTTCGGGGCACAAAATGGAAAAAGGAAAGGAATTCACGGTTTTCGTGTTTACTTTTTGATGTTACGTGTCGTTTCGTCGGTAGAAAAAATGAATCGGGTGGTGTAAATTACCGACGCGAATTGCTCCTGGGTGGTGGGGTCCTCCGTCATATAACCCAAAACTCATATGACTAATGGGTCCCACTGTACATTTTTATAGTAAGGTTTTCATTATTTTCAACCACGGAATCAAAATCAAAATGTTGCCCATTTCTTCCGCTACTTGACGTCAAATAAGTCACGGTAGTGTTGTCTATGTTGGAATGATTCGCTTCGTTAAAGAATTTGATCGAAATTAGCTGGTTTTATTCAAGCAAATTTGTTGAGTGGCTCATCCATCGTGGTATCGAAGAGATAGTGTTAGGTACAGTCAAGTCAAGCTCGACTTGTCAACTCGTGTTTGTGCCCGAGTTGGGCTCGTTAGCCGGTAAGCTAGAGCCAAAACTCAGCGAACTGGCTCATTAAGATGAAATTGCGATCAGGTTCGGGCTTGTATTTTTGCAAGCTGAGCCCAAGCCAACTCGCTAGTAGCTCGTGAGCTCTTATTTTTTACGAGTTAGCTCGTCAACGACCCGTGAGCTCTTAGTTTTGATGAGCCATACGCTGGCGAATTGTTTGTGCTAGCACTGGCCTCTAAGGCGAGTTGAGCTGGCTCATCGATTTGAACACCCGTCCGCACTCAAGCTTGCCTCTCGGCAAACTGCCTTTCGACTTATGAGTTGTTTTGCCAACCTTACTATTAGGTTTGATTGTATAGTAGATGACTTGTGAAGATTGATTTATTTAGAGCTTGTTTGATCTTCATTATTTTCTCAATTTATAATTTTACCGATTACTGATATGATATTTGATTTGACAACTGCTCAATTACAACAACATATTTCAAACTTTTTTTACACTTTCAATACACATTCTATCTTTCTCATCATTATAATTTCTCCACATTTAAACAAATAATGATAATCAAACAAGCTCTTAACCTGCATATTGCGATTTTGAAAAGTTAAAAGTAGACCTGTAATCATCCTATATGTATTAACAATAATTATCATAGTCTTTCTATGTAGTCCATTGAACACTATTTATGGTGTGTAATAGATTATGTAGCAAGCCCCTATTGGACACATTGGGGGACGCCCTCAATGTGTCCAATAGAGACTTGTGACTGCATTTATTGGACACCATAAAATGTGCTATAATTATCATACAATCTTAATTTTTTTGACAACTTACATAGTGTTCACAAATATTTTTTTTAAAAAATAAAATTAGATTTTATGAGAATGAGTTGTTGAGATTTTTGTAGTACAAGTGAGTCATATCAAATATGTAGATGTGATTGATTTGATCAAATTCTGTTTTTAAATAAAAATGATGTATACACAATGTTTAGTAAGGATTTAAAAATCACTTCAATTTATTAATCAATTTAAATTTTAAATTTTAGACACATAACAACACCACATTTAACCACATATTTAATGTGATGTGAACTTTCATATCATTTTATTTATTACCTCTGTATGACACAATTAAATCTCAACATATATACTACATTGTAAATTTTAAATCTATTTAAAAACCCACTTTTTTATAAATCCTTACCAAATAGCAAACGCAAAATCTCTTATTTCACGATTGTAGGCGTGTGTGTATTGTGATTTTGATCTAATAATTGTTTTGTACCGTTGTGACAGCAAACAGAGGTTATATAATATTTGCCACTAATATCACATTTTTTTTAAGAATGAACTAATATCACATTTATAAATGATGTGAAGTTCAAATTTTGGTAATCATTTATAAAAAGTGGGTTCATGAAAAGATTTAAAATTTAAATTTTATATAAGTTTCTATATTTAATTATATTATGTAGAAGTAATAATTAAAATAATGTAAAATTTATATCACATTAAATATGTGAATAAATGTGATATTGTCATATTTCTAAAATTTAAATTTTAAATTGATCAATAAATAAAATTGATTTTTAAATAGCAACCAAACTCTAAAGTATACATTGAGGTAATCTACTAGATCCAATTGTCGGTGGGTTTATTTTGATACGCACCTGCCGCCGTATTTTGGCACCACCACCGTTGCCGTAATCATTCTTTTGTGTCGGCCGGAAAATTGGTTTGTGTCTCTTCTCTTGGCAGTTTATTATTATTATTATTATTATTATTATTATTATTATTATTATTATTAAATTTTTATATTTGCTTTGCACAAAAAGATCACTAAATATTATACAGTCACACAATTATTATAAATCTTAATACATTAATTAAATCTGATAATTATGATATATGTTAAACTATTTATGTCAAAACTTTTTGTCGGGATGTATATTTTATGAATGAGTTTTTTTATAATGATATGTCAAACTATTTGAGTCAACCCAATAGTCTGTACGTTAGAAGAGTCGTTTAAAAATATTAACAATATACATGTAATAAAAAAGTTATATGATAAAGTAAGATTTACATATAATCTGTAACTTTACATTTTATACCAATTGAGCCTTATATTCTTTTTTTTCCGTGTCATCAAACCAACAATTCATAAATTCCTACATAAGATTATCTATGTACCATTTTGTCCAAAAACATTATTTAATCTCATTAGAATTAGAATGGTCTTTATACGAAATTTTTTAAGAAGATAGATAAAAGAGTCTTATCCTCATGTGACATGAATCTAATAAAAGCAGTCCAACGTTTTGTGGGGTTGGGGCTGCTTTTGTTAGATTCACAACACGTGAGCGGTAAAACTCCTTAAAAGGAGCCTTATCTAGTTTTGTAGCCAGACTCGTCTTTAAATCCCTAAAAAAATAAGAACGATATTTACACATTATTCTTTCAGTAATAATAACAAATAAAATTTAAAAATAATTAAAAATGAAAAAATAAGACAATTTATTCACCACCCTACACATATCTAACTATCCGTCCCACCTCCAAATTTAAAATGGGGTTGGAAAGATATCCTAATTTTGTCATTCTAGCGGCAAAAGAGGGGTTCCTCATATACCCCCTCCCCTGGCGGGCAAAAAAGAAAAAAATTCATTGGCCGTCAACAAATCAATTGTATTACTTGATAGAGATCGCGCTAGAGAAATTATGTAATATTTTTATATTGCATGTTATGTACTATATGCTCATATCTGAAGGCAGGCCTCGTTGTCGAATAAGAAAAAAATCCAAACCAAAGTATTAATTAATTTCTCTAACAAAATTGACACTAAAATGAAAAGAAAACTAATAACTAATATAGTTGTAAAGTACCAATTTAAATGCTTAACTTGCAGTAATCTAAAAAAAGTTCATCAAATCAAAATACATAAATTCATAATTGTTCAAAGACTTGTGAATTTATAATAGTGCTTTTCTGTTGTCATCTATTGTTTCTATATCAAGAATATCTTATATCAATAATTTTTGTATACATTTTTCTAATTAAACTTTATTGTGTGCTTCTTACGTCAAAGTCTAAATTATCAAAAACGCCATTGAAGGGGCCCAGAATATATTAATTAAATTTATAAACATCTTAATGATAGATTAAAAAAGATCCTCATTAAATATTTAAAAAGCAATTTTTCCTCGTAAAGATAAGGATTTTGAGAGATGAATCACAAATTTAAACCGATAAACTTAAACAGATAAGATAGCTGGTAATATTTTAAAGAAGTTA
Source organism: Nyctanthes arbor-tristis (assembly GCA_963692815.1). Lineage (NCBI taxonomy): Eukaryota > Viridiplantae > Streptophyta > Magnoliopsida > Lamiales > Oleaceae > Nyctanthes > Nyctanthes arbor-tristis. The sequence continues at coordinate 7,233 of CAVNYN010265657.1, read as the reverse complement.
CGATTCATCCAAGGGAGTGTGTGTGTGTGAGAGAGAGAGATATCCAACTTGAATGACAACTAGAAAATCTAGAAAGTAGTTGAAAATTGAAAGAACTAAAAAAAAGAAAAAAAAGCTTTATATAATATTTAGCGCACAACATACACCAACCAAAGAGAAAAGACCAAAATATCTATACTTATAATAGTTTTGACGGGAAAATTACGATACAGCTATACCACAACTAATTTCCTTATATATATATATATATATATTATAAACACCTTAATCATAGATAAACAAATCCTCATTAAAAGAACTTAAAAAACATTTTTTCCCTTGTAAAGATAAAGAATTGTGAGATATGATAAAAAATTTAAACCAACCCAAACAGATAAGATAGCTGGTAATATTACGATTCATCTAAGAGGGAGAACTAGTCCTATCCAACTGGAATGACAACTGAAAAAATCTAGAAAATAGTTGGAAATTGAAAGAACTAAAAAAAGGATAATATAATATTGACAGCACAACGTACACCAGCCAAAAGCAAAAAGACTCAAATATCCTCACTTATAGTAGTTTTAGAGGGGAAAATTTCAGTAATACTGTGCCATAACTAAATTCCTTATATACATAAATATATAGATTATCATTATTATTATTCACCTTTTATTACATGCTCCTTAACTTGGGATTTGATTGGCGAGATAGGGCTCTTAACAGTCTTTGTAATAGACTGTCGCGGTTTCATATGTGCAAAATAAGGGTTTATGAGTTATCATTTTCAGAAGTTCATTTAAGAATATGAGAACTAACGTGAGCTGATGCTTACACTTTTATTCTCCAAATTAATTACATCATCAACTCGTGTATATATATGACTAACTAATATTTCATTTCATTTTCTTATATGACTAACTAATATTTCATTTCATTTTCTTACTTTGAAATCAGACCATACTACTAGTTTTGTTCTAAAGGAAAAATTTAAGTACTCTTAAGAGTATTCTAATAGGATACTTTAAGCTAATCAAGATCTTACAAGTAGAGTCCAAAGCCTCATATGTGGCACTCTTAAACTCATATGTGGGTTCTTAATTAGTCTGAAGTATCTTAATAGGGCACTCTTGAAGTACCTGAACTTTTTACTCTTCTAACTTCTAACTACTTGAATACATCTAAGACTTAGTTTGGTATTGTTATGCTGAAGGGAAAATTAACTTTTGTTGTGTTAAAAGAAAAGAATAACTACTAGAAGAATCAGTCAAGTATTTGCTAATATTTTTTGACATCTATTCGCTAATATTTAAAAATGCAATATTTAAATGTTTGATAATAATAAATGTTTGTTATTGTATTAATATATAATTATTATAAGGACATTTACTTTAAAAATGTCAAAAATATATAGTATTATATTGTTTAATTAATTTTCAATTGATTTCAAATTTGAACATATGTTCAGTATTTTTTAATTTTATAATATAATGACATTAATATACAATTTGAATATGTAACGGTTTTATCATCTTTAATTTACAATCTTAAACTTCACAAATTATAAAATATAAATTAAAATTATAATATATGCAACTTAAAATTAAATAAATTTGATTTATTTTATGTGCATAATCAGCATACAACATTCAGTTTCTCAATTTTTAGTATAATCATAGAAACAAACAAAATACAAAGCATATTTTATATATAGGTAATTTTATAAGAAAAATTAGATAACGTGAGATTCTTAATATTTAAGAAATTTTAAATTGAAATTTTGTAAAGAAATAATTGAAAAGGTTAAAAGTAGAATATAAAAACCACCTTTTGCATTTTCTCAAAGTCTGCTTCTAGATGAAACAAATTCTTCCATAAACAGTTTTTTTTTTTTTTTTTTTTTTTTAAATTTATCAAACACCTCTGCTTATTATTTTCATCACTAAAAATTTACCTTGTATCAGTAAGTTTTAGGATATTCTGTTGTCATAATCATAATTAGTATTGTCGTCCCTTCGATTACAATCTCATCTCATTGATTGTAGTTCTTAGATTATTTTTTTCTAAAAGATGATCGTGTGTAGAATGTTCTGTTGAACTCTTGTCATTTTAAAATAATAGCGCGTCAAGAAAGAACAATCAGCACAACGTAAAGACAGTAGAACAATTCTAGACTCGAATACATATCTCTGCTCAGTAGTTGACCATCACCAGATACATAGAATTCATGATTTGCTGTGTACCACTGTAACAGCCGGTGACCAAGAAAATTTGTAATCGAGCTGGTAATTAGAATAATAACGTAGTTGACTTGGATGTCCAATTCTATCCACCAATTCTCCAGAAACGTCATTTTTAAAAATCCCCAAATTTGCCATATGTGAATAAATTCATAGGCTTTGAAAACAGATAAGATGCTTTCCTTCCAACGGATGAAGCCTAAAGTTTCCGCGTAATGACGTTACCCCCCCCCCCCCCAACCCGGGGGCTTTGTTTATATTCTTTCTTTGCTAAATCCTAACTCATAAACAGCTGGAACGCAATCCTATTTAATTTTAATAGATAGAGACCCTTTTTTTGCCTTTTTTTTAATCCTTTTTTTAAAGTTTTCTTATATTTCTTTATTTATTTTCTATTTTGGCAGTTCCAACTAATCCTTATTATTTTTGGTCCTAAAATCATATGACTCCAACTTTCGGTGTATTAATGAATTGTATTGTATGTATCCTATCATTCATAAATGATTGGCTCAGATTTTTTTCAAGTAAAATATAACTTTACTTTGGCTAAATAATAAAAGTACAAATTTATTACAGGTGCAGGACCGAATGTTGGCCCTTTTTGGTACCGGACTGATTTGTTTTGTTTTGTGAGGAAATTTCTCGACCTTTTCGTTGGAATGAAATGCTTTTCCTTGTGCTTTTACATGTAGATAGATTGATTCTTCTACGATTAACAATTCGCTTATGGTACTTATCGTCTCATGTAAGTGCTTAGATACACGTCGTGTGGGACAGGAGGTGTCGTTCTGAAAGTGCTGGAAAATTTTGACTGTGGTTAAATTGATGAAAGATAGAAATTTTTATTATATACGTATCATATCATCGTCATATTCATCCAATTTAACAATAATTTAAATAATTTTTACTATATACGTATCATATCCTTGTCATATCCTTAAGCCGAGTTGAAGCATAAAGCGTTGCAAGTGATTAGCTAAATTTTCAATTGAAACAAAGCATGAGGGAGTACTTTCGGAAAATTACCCTAATAATAATTTAAGAAAAGAACTTATAAAATTCTTACAAAAAGATATTCTTAATCTTCTCTAATGTCATAATCTTTCATAGGGAATCTATGAGATCATCTTAGCCTGCATGGCATACCTAGAGTTGGCAAATACTCAGGCATTATTTTCTTATTTATATTATTACTTGGAATTATTAATATTGTTGTTTTTTTTTTGAGTAAACATTAATATTGTTGTTATTTTTTTAAGTTCACGCTCTTCCACTTGAACAAAAACACAAATAATGTTCTTATTATTCTATTGTGTATTTTTGTACTTTTTCCAAATTTTTCTTTATTATTACTTATAATAACTGGAGTGGATTCGGTGGACATAAAGCACTTCAAATAAGTCATTATAAATATAAATAATTGGAGTTAAAAAAATAGTTGGATAGACAAATGAAAATACAATTATTAATGGAAGTAACAAACTACAACAAGTATATAATTGATGTTCTTTTCCTATGGTTCCCAGAAATTGAAGATATATAATATAAAAACAATGTGCTTCCTATATTTTTTATTTTATTTTTTGACTCCGTTAATAAGCAGACGTTATAGTTCATACCATTTTCTGTTTTGAAATAGAACTCAACGGTAACGTGTATTATACAAAATGCCTTTTTTTTTTGTGAATAAAGTTATACAAACATACTTTTAATCAACTTTTGATCTATTTGACATTTTGAATATTATATATACTTTGAATAAGAAAAGGTGCATGAATAAATAATTAATATGTCTAATATTTTTTTTTCTTCAAATATAGTATTAAATTAAATGTACCGTTCTCTTTCTTTTTATTTATTATTATTATCACTACTTTTTTTGGGTTTTAATCAATCTCTACCAAGCCGGCCTGTGATATTAATAAAATCATTTATTGAAAAGGAATCAAATGATTGGCATGACAGGACCTTTTCTAGTGGCTACCACTTATAAAAAATAGAATATTACTCCGTCTAAATTAAAATTTTAGTACACTTATTATAAAAATAAAAAATAAATAAATACTTCTAACAGTAGAAAATATATGGACTATATTTGCTTCACAAAATATTGATCATTTAATTGCAGTGGATAGGATATTTCCATACATCATAACCTATTTTTTTTTAAAAAAATTGCCACATGATAGAATCTGCATAACTATAGGCAGTTGAGACGAATCAAAGTAGATAGACGATCATTGCTTGTACTGATTTATAATAATAAAATAAAATTTATTAATTGTTAAATGGTCTAATATTTATTATGAAAGTTGTAATTGGTCAAGTGATTATTAGAGCACAAATATTGAATTTGGATTATTAAAAGTAGAGAATAGTCTCAGGAATTATATTGATTAAACATTAAATTATTGGTATTCTTTTTATTAAAGAAAATATAGGCATTCTTGAGAATTTTTAGTCTATATAATGGAAAATTAGAAGGATAATTTTGACCTTTTGCCCATAAACTTTTAATTTCGACACAATTTTGTCCCATTTTTCTTATTTCCTTATTTTATCCTCAATATTTCATATATTCACGGATTTCGTTCATTGTATTAGTTTTTCCATTAAATGTAACTTTTTTTGCGTGGGGAGGGGGGATGGGAGGGGAAATAGGAGAATGGCAGCTGTGATTTGTCCTGGGACCTCCATTAAATGTCACGTTAATGAGTGGTAAATGGGAACAAAATTTGGGAGACTTCATTATGCGCCATCAAATTTTGAATTTTTGCACAATTTTGTCCTCACTCTTTTTTCACTTTGTTGTCTTCAATCTTTCATATATTCCCGCATTATATCCTCAAGATTAAATTCTATCAATTTTTCTGTTTATTTAGGGCAGATCGAAGGGAAAAAGTATGTAATAATTCTTAAGAAAAATCACTTCCGCTTCCCTCCAAAAATATACCAATTCCCCTTCATAAGAATTAACCACTCATCTCATCCATGATTACACCCCTAACGTCATAGATAGGGTAAAAAATACCAAATTAATAATTAATAAATATCTAGCTAAAAAGAGTATCAATTATTCCACCAATACATTTTAACATCTATTAAAAATAATACCATTTAAGCATCTGAGCAATTAAAGACAATTGACAGAAATTGATATTGGGGGGGCGTAATGCATGAATTTATGAAAAACTGAGGACAAAGTAGTGAAAAGCAATGTGGACAAAATAGTGTCAAATTTGAAAGTTTAGGCATCGACATAAAGTGAAGTTCAACAAAATTTTATTCCAATTTTACCCCTAACTAACATGTCATTTAAAGTAAAAATAACGAAAACAACGAAATGCGTGAATATATGAAAAATTGGGCATAAAAATGAATGAGAATAAGGCCGTGTCAAAATTGAAAGTTTGAAGATGAAAATTGAAAATGGCCCATTTCTGAATTGTATATGGATGTGCAATATTTTAGTGGATCAAACCAGAGCCCGTAAACTTGCAAAACCTACCAAATTGGAAAATAATAAAAGGAGACGATCCTATAAAGGCTCCTATAAAACAAGAGAAAATGAGAAATTGGGGTTTTTTTTCCGCACGGACATGGTACCGCTTGAGCACCTCTCAAAAAAATGTAGAGTCTACACGGGATGTGCTGTGGCCTGTGGAAAAAAGCGGGAAAAATAAAAAAGAGAAGAGATATGGAGTTAAATTTGAAAATAATGATAAAATAATATTGGAGAAGGTAAAGGTGAATGTGTGTTTGTGGACCTTACACGAGACACGAAGAATAGAGTTGGGCATCTGATCGAGAACCTGACAAAACCGACTCAACCGACCCGCCATAGGTCGAGGCGGATCGGGTTACTGTTCCGGGTGGTTCGAGTACGGGTGGGAGGTTAGGGAACTCGGCTAGGGTCTAGGTTGAGTGGGGTTAGACCCGCTCAACCCGTTGAACTCGACACGAAAGCCCTGAGTCGGGTTTGACCCGATTTGATATTTTTTTCTCTTAAAGAAATCCTGTTGAATTTTAGATTAAAATTATTTTTCAATGGAAAAATACTTCAAAACCAAGCAAAATACCCTAAGATTCTTTCTCTGTGCAATTAATTAAAGCTACATTCTACCCTTTCAACACATTTTGCTTCTTGAATCTTGATTATACCACAACATATACACGACGCTCTTCCGATCTTACAAGTTCATGCTAAACCAACAAAAATTCAACCAACAAAAATCAGAAAAAAAAGGAAAATGCAATAGGGCGGTAGCGGTGGAATCCTGCAGCGATAGACTAGGCAGTCGGCAGGGGTAGCACCAGACCAGGCGCGATAGGAGCAGCGGCATGATAGGGGAAGTGTGACGGCATCGGTGGAGCCTTGGAAAATATTTGAATTTGGGGTTTAGGGTTCTTGAGGGTTAAGAAATTGAAGAGAGTGAGTATTGACATAGGGCTAGGAGGATATAATTATATAAAGAATCTGGAATTAGGCCTGATTATATGTTGGGCTGGTTCAGTGCCGGCCCAACCCGAGACCCGAGCCAACTCAAGTTGGCTCGGGTTGAGTAACTGAGCCGGATAAGCTCGGTTCCTGATTCAGGAACCTGAACTTAGGTCGGGTTGGGTTCGGGTTGGGCCGAAACCCTGCCCAATCCATCCGTTGCCCAGCCCTAAGGAAAAGTGAGGAAAAAAACAGCATAAATGAGGGAAAAGTAATTAAAAGAAAATGAAAATAGATATTGTAAGTGGTGAAACTTGGTTTGATACTTTGGTGAATGCCACTTTGTCTTTACCTACAACTTACATGTGCTTGCAATAAACATTTTAACAGAACCGAGTGTTCTTGATTTATCATCATTATCATCAATCCTTACTCTGATCCTACTATAATTCATGAAAGTAAATATTAATTTGAAAATAATTGTGAGAATAATTGTAAATTTATTTTGTGGAGATGCCTACTATCCATGTGATTTTTTAAGTAGACTTGATGTACTCAAGTAGCAACAGCACAAGA
>CAVNYN010265638.1:0-17877 GCA_963692815.1 Nyctanthes arbor-tristis | reverse complement strand
CTTGTGGGGATTATCTGAATCATATGTTGAATGACTGTCTAAATGTGAACATTGCAACCTGTGAATTGTGTGCCAAGACTACTGGGTATTTCTTCGAAACGATCATTGTTTTCTAAAAACTTTTCAAGTGCTGGAGCGGGTGGCGAAACCGGTGGCAGTAGCTATTAAAACACTTTGTATTTATCATAATCCGAAAACACTAATTTTAATTGTTATTCGTTTAAGACTCTGTTAAGAAATTGGCATGTAATTTAATTTTTGTTGACTGGATACATAAACTTATGTCAACTATTTCCGTTCAATTTGCTAGTACTAAGTACTCAGTAAATTGTGTTACAAGTTCCCTACAGTTCACGTCCCTACTGGATCTTTGAACTTGTTTTAAAAACAAAAATATATTTCCGCATAAATCAAGCTCAAAAGAGCATTTCAGGTAGCGTTTTGGGTTTATAAAACTCGGGGGTTACATTTTAAGACTTCCTAAAACTCATTGTGTATTTAATTGAGACTTTTTTAAAGTCTAAAAAAATCATAAGGTATTCAAATTATACAAGACTTTTTAAGATTTTTCCATAATCTAGAATTTTTAAGACTTTTAGGGGAAAATATAAATAGCAAATCCTACCACAAAATCCCATATGTAGGCATGAGATTTGAGAAAAGCCATAAAGATGAAGTAAAAGAAGTGAAGAAACACAACGTTGGTTCTTCATTATAGGGTTTCAATTATTCATTGATTCTTTCTTTCTTCATAAGGTCTTGTAGGAGATAGAATAATTTTACCGATTTCTTTGGTAATTGATATCGAATTACCTTTTTTTTGGGATAAATATATTGAATGAAAATGTGAACGATTAAATAAGATTTTTTAAAATTATTTTCTATCAATTTTTTCCATGTTACTAGCATGGATATGAAGAATTATTTCATCATTATTGACTTTTTTTTTTTTACTGATGGTTGATTATACCTTATTATTATTATTACTAGAATTCTTACCCGTGCGAAGTCTAGAAGTAATAAAAAAATATCAATGAAGCTTAAACAATGATTTAATAAATTATTAATACAATCAATTGAGTCATATTAGCATATATGAAACGTAAATTTTTATAACCATTCTATTACATTTGGATTTATTTGTCAGTGACACTTTTTGTACCAGTTAATTCTGCACAAATAATTAACTGAGGTGATTTAATAGAAATAAAATAATTTAATAGAGGCTATTGAACAACTATTATAATTGAACCGTATCCTATACCCAAGATGCTAATAATATAATTCTAAAAAGGAAAAAAAAAGTAAAAGATGTGGTCTTATGGATGGTTGAACACTTAAAACTGCACTATTTCAGCCTCTCTCTTTCCCACCAGAGAAGAATGATATGACTCTATTACTACAACCTTTAGTTGGATATGCATCAAACACTCGCTTGAAATGACGAATGAGGAACCTACAGTTTATTCTCTTTGCTGGCAACCTTCACTTGGATACGCATCAAACACGTGAAGCCATATGGTGCAATAACAACATCCAGCTGACCAAGACCAAGAAATCATAAAAAAGATTTGGAAAAGCCAGTTATAAAGAAAAAAGAGGAAAAGAAACGCAATAATAGTCACATGGAAAGGAGAGTCCTTGAAGTCATTAGGAAGCCAATGTCACCGCAACAATTCCGCAGAGCTATAAAGTGAAAAATGTTGTGCAAGGTTTCTCAAATACTGACTTGGAACATTGAAAATGACTTGGAAAAAATGTTATGACTTTCATTACGTCTTCTGTATATGGCAATATACAAACTACTTTAAGGTAGAACCAAAAAAAAAAAAAAAAAAAATATATATATAAGCTTGTCTGGCAACATAATATGTTAATCCTTGTCCTTGTTTCCCTTCTCTCATAGCTCCAGCCACCGGATGACTTCTCAAAACCTGCCCCATAATAAACAACTATCATATATAGGAAATAAATACTACTCATATAATGATTTGTTTGGATTGTTAAGAAATCCATTAACTTGTAGTAAATGAATGTAGGAAAGCTTCTCCAAAATTTAGTACAGTAGCAACTTGAAACAATAGTGTATAATATTAATGGACCTTTACCAATTATCTTGCCCCTTGAGATAATTAAACCAATCTCAAATTTGCTGCAATATAAAATCACCAACTAATTCCAGATTATCCAAATGACCAACTGTTGTAGCAACAATAGTGTTTCCATATGGTGTACAAAAACACAGAAATAAAAAAATCTAAACAGAGTTGAGAAATATAAAATCATCCAGTTGTGGCTAACAGAATTTACAAATAAAAAGAATAAATATAGATAAAGGCTCCAAGGAAAAAGTAATGCTCCCCAATGTTGTACCTGAAACTTCTAAGAAAATTAAATGAATCCATTCTTAAGAAAGCCCATTTGTTACAATAAAACATGGGAACAAAACTCTTAATTGTATTAAATAATTACTCTAATGAAATAGAAAGTGGATAGAAACATAATGCACATCTAATTAAGGGTATCACATTATTACACCTACAAAGATACAATCTATGCTAAAAAGTAAAAACCAAAGCTTTAACGAAATCGACAAAGCTACAAATATAGATTAGGAAAAACAGAGTCCATCCAAAAGACTACAAATATATTAACGTTGTAATATCTAGAATATATGTTTAACTTAGTAATAAAAATTCCTAAATCATTTTTAAAAATACAATTTCACCAAATTATTTGTGAATATACTTAAGGAAAAAAATTCAAATTATTTTTGAAAATATATTGGAATAAAATTTCATGAACACGTCTTCTGCAGTTACCTTTTAGGTTGAACTTGCATTCTCTTTTTGTGTTAGCTTGAGCTCTTTTAAAATAGAAGTTTGCATCCGTTCTAATGCTATTCTAGAATCTCTATCTCTTGCCAATGAATCTAATGCTTCCTAAGAATTCATTTATTCAACAGTTCAGATCTCCAGAATAGTCAACAAAGTAACTTTTGAAAATAACATACAAACATAATAAAGTCACTTTGCTTCTTACCAGTTTAGCTGGATCCTCCTTTGTGAACTTCTCTTGTAGTGCATCCAAATTAAATTCTCAACTACATTATAATGGAATTCAACTCCTCTTCCTTTGCCATCATCAGGGACTCTGAGAGTAACACGAAAAGACTGTCATGTAAATTGGATTTCTTTTCCAAGGCCAACCAAGAAATTTGTGTTTCTATCTAAATATAGAAAATCAGCAATGCCGAATTAATTGAAGTTAAACCGCCAAAGTACATTATTCCTTGTCACTAAAAATTTTTGACGTTAAATGTAGATGAAATGGGAGCTAAGTGTAGGCTTACCTTCTTCCATTTCTTTGGCAGATTCCTGTTTAACCTTGGCCATTTTTGAATTGTCCAATTTCCCCTCTTTTGGATACGTTTTGCCTGATAAAAATGATGAAAATTCGTCACGAGATTCAGAGAAAAAAATGCAAATGCAGCCCATATTTATTTCTCTTCAGTGAATCAAAATTAAAAAATAATTAAAGTAATCAATGGTACTCAGAAATTGTGGTTCATTTCAAAAAGAGCAGCAGTATTAGAAATTTTCCCAAATGTGAAACCAAGATATGAAATTGCAAACAATTACCGAGTAAACACTGAATTAAACAACGACATATTCCAGGACGCAAGAACCAAAGGAGATGACGATGTTCATTAGGAAGGAGTCGGAAAAGATTTAGGGACCTAGCAGAGTGTGAAGAATCCCAAAAAATCATGTCTACCAATCTTTTGTTCATCACCTTCCACTATACGGAGCGAGTCTCGCGAGATTTAGGGATCGAGCAGATTTGGATTGAAATATAATTTGCAAAAATTATTCTAGAAAGATATACCAAAAATTAGTCTAGAAAGATTCTATGGGATTAGATCGTAAAGTGAACATGAAAGGAAGATATACAAAGATTAGAAAGAATACGCCTGAGCTCTTGGGATCAATATGGCAAATAATGGGGAAAGATTGTAAAAAATTCCAAAAAACAAAAGCATAAAAACCGGTCACATAAAAAAAATTAACAAATATAATTTACAAAAATTATTCTAGAAAGATATACCAAAAGTTAGTCTAGAAAGATTCTATGGGATTAGATCATAAAGTGAACATGAAAGGAAGATATACAAAGATTAGAATACGCCCGTGATCTTGGGATCAATATGGCAAATAATGGGGAAAGATTATAAAAAAATCCAAAAAAAAGCATAAAAACCGGTCAAATAAAAAATTTAAAAAATTAAGAAAAAAAACTAAAGGTACTACAGAGTATACATAAAAAATGAGTGGGAAAATATAAAAAGAGACCTTATTAAAAAAATTAAGAAAAAAAACTAAAGGTACTACTAAGTATACCTAAAAAAATGAGCGGGAAAATATAAAAAGAGACCTTACTCTTATTATATATATAGATTATTTTGAATAATTCATTAATCTTTTAATGATGAATGATTATAATTTTCCGTATCCTTGTAACATGAAATACAAGAATTTTTTATTATTATTTTATGTCATGTTTGTTCCATATTCAGGATACTTCAAACTTAAAAATCTGTGAACCTTCCAGTTAGGGTTTTGATACAAATTAAATTTTTATTAAGAATTTATCAATGCCTTTAAGAAATAATAATACAAAACTCTTAAAATGTCCTAAAAAGTTTTCAATGAAAGTTTTGAAAAGTCTTAAACTGAAAATCTACAAAAGTCTAGAGATACTTTCCTCTACTCCCAACAAATCCGTAAAAATCAAATCAAATATGATAAAATCCACAAAAGTCACATACTTAAAAAAGTCTCGAAAAGTCCTCAAAAGTCTCAATTGAATACATCCCTTAAATTTTTTGAAAGTTATAACCGTAATGATTGACAAAAATGAGATAAGTTAAATATTTTTAAAATGTAACTAAAATGATTGTTTCGGTTTATATTTTGTGATTTCTCCATTTTTATTCTTTTTATTAATTATTATTAATATTATATAATAATTATATTATAAATATATAATTGTTGGATTTTTTTATAGCTTTTATTTATAATATTAATGTTCTATAGGTGTTATATTTATTAAGGTTATATTGACTAAAAAACAAAGTCATTAAATTTTTTGTATATTAATAGAGGGGCAAGAAAGATAATCATTTTGTTAAGGTTAAGCTGGACTTTTAATTATAATATAGAGGGGTATAAATAAAGATAATAAAAAATTTCTCATATATCTAGCCTTTTAAGATACGAGTAGTTCGAACGTATGCTGCACATTGTATGATAATATAAAATTAATAATGTGATACTAAAAACATTTTAAATTGTTAATCAAACATCGAATGCATGATGCACAAAAATCGAGTACAATAAAATAATTAAAGAAATATTGTAAGAAGGCGAATTATTGGAATGCTATGTTGTCAGTTCTGAGACACGGGATTCTTTTTTTTTTTTTTGCCCTCAGTTGAACCTTATATAAGTGAATTTGGATAATTGTGGAAATTGAAAAGATACAACGGGTGGAAAAATGAATTGAGAGTTTCATATATAACAATTAAATTTCACTACTGCGCATTAATGAAGGATGAATGATGCAATTATTTTTGCAATTGATATAGTTGAAAACATTTCATGAAATTAACAAACCTAATGCTCCAAAAACAATATTCCATGAAATAATAACAATTACAATCATTCCATTATTGTAAGGTTATTTTATTAATAACATTTTTTGAAGAAATGTTACTAACAGTAAGATATAATGGGCAAAATAGCCATATGATTTACGCATATTCTATCGTTTTATGTTAGTGATTAAAATTTGCATATATTGTATGATAATAAATTTTTTTTTTTGAAAATAAGAATAAAATATCAATCACATAATAGTAAAAAAATATTTTAAAATTTTAATTAAACATTAAATACACACTACCACAAAAAAAAAAAGCACAGCATTCGGTGTATGCATTATTGAGCGCTATATTTCTTTGTCCCGAGACACGAAGGAAAATTTTGAAGAAATGACTTTTACGAATGAATTTAGATAAATGTGAAAATTTAAGAGATATATAATAAGGCTGGAAATGAACTGGAAGTTCAATAGCAATTAAACTTTATCATCATTGCGCATTAATGAAAAATGAATGATGAAATTTGCAATCAAATATAGTTAAAGTTTGCTATCCATTAAACATTAAAATGGGCAAAATAGGCACTATGAAAAACAGTTAAGGATAAAGTGAGAAGTCAATGTTTTACAGAGATATAATAACCTTCAATATATGAGTAATTGCATTACTACTACACTTTTTATTTCTTACATAACAATTTAATTATTTGCTTAAATAGCCTTAAATAAAATTACGTTAACAAACTTACTTTTAATATTTATTATTATTATTCTAAGATTTTTCCCCCTCCCACCACAATGTCATTTTATCATTTTCATTTATCTATTTTTTAATTATTTTTCTTCCCCAAATTTTTTTCTTAACATTTTTGAATGTAGATTTATATCTTTATTACCGTATTTGGTGGCTTAATTTGCAAGCTGAGGGCGGCCATAAACACAATGCATGGGCCATTATTATTAATTTTTTTAATTCCATATATCAAATTTAAAAGTTCAACCTCGAATCGTGACATTTATTTTAGTTTGATTTCATAGAGAACTTGATTGAAATTAACATGACATCCATCATATTTTTTTAATAAAAAATGCATAAATCAAATTTTGATAGTATAATAATCCTTAATATATATATAATTCTAAACTATTAAACTTGTTCTAGATTATGAGAAAATTAATGGTGCCTATGTTTCCTTTTTTTTTTTGTCTCTTTTTGGAAAAAGTGAATTTATGGAATAATTGGTGCATGGTTAGAGTGTGGTGGGAAGAGAATATTTTCCATTTCCCTTTTTAATGGTAATTTAGAAATGTATGTTATAAATGTAAAGTTGTTGTGGTTTTTTAATCAAATTTATAAGTTATTTGTGGTGAAATTAAAATGTAGTGTTGAAATTAATTTTTGTAGTTGTAATATAATTACCCTTAATATATTAGTGATAGTGATGATATGGACAGTAGACATATGATTCTATATAATGCTTGCAAAAAGAAAATGTTATATTATTCTATGAACAAGAAAAGAATATTTCCAAACCATATTGTTTTACCAATTTTTCTTCTTCTTCTTTTTCTCTTTTTCTTGTTCAATTTCTTTTTTATAGCAATTGAAATAATGAATTCCCATATTTGTGTTGCAGATTTCTAAAAAAACAAATGACTAATAATAACATTAAATTTGTTATGAAATAGAAGGAAAAATATAGAAAAATAGACATAAAAGTAGAGAGAACTCAAAAATTTTGCGTTTATAATGAGAAGTAGAGACCCTTATTTATAGATACAAAGCTAGGATTTCAGAGGTACAATGATAACATATCTAGTGTTTGCGGGGGTAGGTTAGTCATTCACTAAATATTTAATTATTTACAACACTCCTCCTTAAATGACTATCTATACATCTAACTGCCTCGTTAAAAACCTTGGTTTAACAAAAACCCAGAGGGAAAAAAGTACAAGCTCAAGAAAAAAAGAGTGCAGTATATAATGAATATTTGGAGTAATAAAATGTTACCTCATTAAAACCTTGCCAGGAAAACCCAGTGGGACAAAACATGTTCGAAGGAAAAAGAGTACAACTACTCCCCCTAATGTCAATCACTGAAGATCTCTAAGCCGACACATTCCAATCTTATGGAACAATTTCTTGAATGTAGAAGTTGGTAACGCCTTTGTGAATAAATCAGCTACATTATCACTTGAACGTATTTGTTGAATGTCAATGCCATCACTTTTCTAAAGTTCATGTGTATAGAAAAACTTTGGAGATATGTGCTTTGTCCTATCCCCTTTGATGAAGCCTCCTTTGTGTAATATAAGCTGCATTATCTTTATACATTATTGTTGGACATATTCCACATGATGTCTGAATATGATGTGTCAAGTTTCTAAGCCATACACATTCACGACTTACTTCATAGATTACAATAATTTCTGAGTGATTTGAAGTTGTAGTTGTCAAGGTTTGCTTCACAGATCTCCATGATATAGTTGTTCCTCTACGAGTAAAGATATATCCTGTTTGTGACTTAGCTTTATGTGGGTCAGAGAAATAACCTACATCTGCATGGCCAACTAAAGAAGAACCCCTGTTTTGTGAATAAAATAATCTCAAGTCTATGATGCCTTTAAGGTAATGAGGAATATGTTTAACATCATTCCAATGTCTTTGAGTTGGTACATAACTATATCTAACAAGAAGATTTACAGAAAAAGCTATATATGGTCGAGTACAATTTGCAAGATATGTCTATGCTCCAATTGCACGAAGATATGGTACTTCAGGACCAAGAATCTTTTCCCCATTTTCAAGTGGACGAAAAGGATCATTGTCTACACCAAGTGATCGACCAACCATTGGAGATGTCAATGGATGTGTTTTATCTATATAGAACCTTTGTAAAACTTTTTCTATGTATGTAGACTGATGAACAAATAATTCTTCTAAAAGATGTTTAATCTGTAAACCAAGACAAAATTTGGTTTTTCCCAAAGCTTTCATTTCAAATTCAGTTTTTAAATATTCAGCAGTTCTATCGAGCTCTTCGAGGAGTTCTTATAAGATTTAAATTATCTACATAAATGGCTACTAGTGCAAATCCAATATCAGTGTTCTTTATAAAAACACATGGGCAAATATCATCATTTTGATATCACTCTTTCAACAAATATTCACTTATACGGTTATACCACATCCGTCCAGATTGTTTTAATCTATAGAGTGATTTTTGTAATTTAATTGAGAACATATTTTTAGGGAATGAATCACTTGCTTCTGGCACTTTAAATCCTTCAGGGATTTTCATATAAATATCACTATCAAGCGAGCCGTAAAGATAGACAGTTACTGCATCCATAAGTCTCATATCTAACCTTTGTGAGACAGCCAAACTGATCAAATATCTAAATATAATGACATCCATCACAAGAGAATATGTCTCCTCATAATCTATTCCAGGTCTATGTGAAAAACCTTGTGCTACAAGTCAAGCCTTGTATCTCGTAATTTTATCTTTCTCATTTCTTTTTCTCACAAACACCCACTTATATCCAACACAGATTACATCTTTAGGTCTTTGGGCTACATGTCCAAAAACTTTACTTTTTTTTTTCGAAAGAATTCAACTTCGCCTATATGGCTTTTTTCCATTTTGGCCAATTGTTTTTTGCTCGCAGTCTTTAACAGACTGTGGTTCACGATCCTCAACCTTATGCATGATATTAAGAGCCACATTATAGGCGAAGATATTGTCTATAACAATATTACTTCTTTCATATATTTTCTAATTGAATGTAATTTCATTCAATTGTACCACCACATATTTAATGATATTTCCACATAGGTATATATTTGATATGGTATATATATCTTCAAATAGCTAGACTGCTGGTCTTAACATATATCAATCTACTGGATTACATCTTTTTATTTTAGCCAATATTCCATGTTATTAAATATTTGATGAAGAATTAATTTATCATCCTCGCAATCAATGAACTCATTAACATATATATTTTTTCTTCGATTCCATATAATTCTAGAAAAAACATAACTTATCGAGATCTCTTTATTCAACTAATTCCAAGTACCTAAACCTCCGTGAGGTTTAATGATTAGTTATGTCTGTATACTCTTCGAGAGTATTATGCCTCAATAAGACCATCACAATTATTTGCTCTGCTTTTCAACATAGCGATATTTATTTTGGAATCAACTAACATCATTTTTTAGGCATGCCATTAATAGATCACTTTATGTATGATTTTAAATCAAGCCAAGCTGGAGCACTTAAACTTGGTAAAATAGAATTTGGTAACCATACTTTAGTAAATAAAATGAAATGCAGATTAACTTGCAAACTTCTGGTTTGCACTATACCGTGCGAGGATTATAAAGTGCATTTCATCCAATTGTTACCAAATATTAATTCCTCTCCCTAATGCTCAGAATACTTAGCAAATGAATCATCAATCGACAAATCATGTCATAACGTGTCATTGGGGATGTAAAATAAATGTTACATAGAGGTTTCAAACATGAATATATATTCTCAGCATTCAAAAATATCCATCTCAATTCTATGGTGGCACGATTATACATAAATCGCATTTATAACCTTTAATAAGGGAAGACTTCTAACTGTAAGCCAACTATGAAGGGGGTAACATATTATAAATTTTATATTTGGCAAATTATAATAATGTTGCAAGTGAAATACCAGTTTTTCACTTAAATAGAAAATATTATTGTCAATTAATGGAATAGCAATAACTTGAGGCATATCCAATGGTCTTGCTACACCATAAGTAATCAGTATCCCAACTAAGATATAAATCATTAATAAAATTTTGGGATAAAGTTCACTAGTAAGACATAAATGTCTTTATTTTATATCTGAAACTTTGCTCATTATTAATCAATTAAGCAAATAATCACATAAACCTCAGGTAATGAGTAATCTGACACATGTGACCTCTAGTGGATCTAAATTATAAATATCTAGAAGGTCTACATGAATTGTGAGTGGGCCCACAGAGTTCACCATAAATATTTTCTAGAAATCTTTGGAATACAGTTCCAAATTCAGCTAGTGATAATTAGCTATCGTTTTGCTTTGAGAATATGCAGCATATGAGAATTATTTAAGTGGATGAATCTTCTAGTTCTTCTGACAATCCTCAATATTTTCATCATTACAGTCTGGGATGGTCTAACCAGCTATGCCAATCAATATATCACCATTAAATTTCTAATTTAATATAATTGGCTTTGTCCTAATTTTCTATAATACAAATTAAGACAGAAACTACACAAAATAGCTCTTCTAGAGCTTTCAATAATTACTATACTTCTAGTTCAATAAAATCTACGAGATTTTGCTTACTTGATTCATAATTTTTAGTATGAAATCTTTAGGATCTCATTTAAAACAATATCTATATCATTTCATAAACAATACCATATATATGTATGATATAAAGTCACTTATGATATTGTTCCAATTTTTTCTTCACGAGTAAAATAAAATCTTCTATGATAAAATATATGGATCTTTATTAAAATGATCCATAAATATTAATATGAAATCTTCAAGATTTCATCTGAGAGATTAATCAATTCAAATCATAGAATCATCAGGATTCTATATTCTCATGATATATTTATGGTAATGTACTTTTTCAAAAGTAACATGTGCATATAAGATTTAGATTCATACATCAACTACACTTTAAGAACAATATCCACGGTTCATATGAGTTATTATTTCAAGAATAGTAATTAACTATTCTTCATGAATGTATTGATATGCAAATATTGTTCTTCAAGAACAATTAATATTCAGCATGAATATTATTATAATATAAGTTGTACTGCTTCAGGAGTAACAACCTATTAGATCTAATTATTTAACAAATAAATAATTAGATATTCTTCAAGAATAAATAATGAGATATTCTTCTAGAATTTCAAGCATTGTATTTCTTTAGGAAACCACAACACAAATAAATCTCATCTTGCTTTTTGAAGCGAATTATATCTTGTTAGAATATTTTACTATGATATAAATTTGTGATTCTTTCAATAAACACAACAAGATATTTTGTCAATATAATCTCTCAGATTAAAAATACAAACTATGTTTTTTCAGAAAACCATAATTTTTAACACATCTCAGGGCTTTTGTATCCAGTCATATTCTTTTGGAATATTTAATCACATGTACTTCTAGTTCTTCAAGAAATATATGAAGTCATACATAATAATTAATATGAGATTAATCAATCATCATATTAACTCTAATATAAATGGATAAATCATGTGCAAATACATGACTACATCCAATAAACAATGTATGAAATACGATTCATGGATCTATAGTAGTCATGTTGTGGCTAGAATGATAAAAATAAGTGAGACAAATAGTGGCTTCCATATTCCCATTAATTTGCAATTGACAGCCACAAGTATTTCAAGAAAGAGAATCAATCAAGATAACATTCATGATCTCTTTCGTATTTCTAAAAACTTAATCACAAACAAATATTGAAAGCTAAAAATTCATTGAAACTGAATCTTAGCAATCCATGGCAAAACGAAAATTTTCAACTCGCAAATCCATAATTATAGTTATATAAATATAAATTAAGAATAATCTTATCACTAAATTGGAAGATTATTCATTTGCTCAAACTGGAATCAAACTTACCATTAAATAGGTAAATCGTTCCATGAACATCTTAGAAACTATCTTATCATTAAATTGACAGATGATTCCCATAAGATGATACGTTAATTAAACATATAAGCTAATTAGAAAAAGAGAATATAAAATCAATCGCGAATTTGATTTCATACGTATTACATAAGTGCTACGAAAATTACTGCATGTGGTAGGTAATTAATCAATTAAATAATAGTTTTGGAAGAAAAGATACACACGTCTTATAACACAAATTTGATTTGACTTTGTATATGCGCATATAAAAAAACTCAACGCTAATCTAATAAGAAAGAATCAAAGTAAATAAACAAAGTGGCATGGTTTAAAAAGAATTTTGAGTTATCGTGCTGATAAAATGTTATGAAATAGAAGGAAAAATAAAGAAAAATAGACAGAAAAGTAGAGAAAAAACTCAAGAATTGTGTGTTTACAATGAAAAGCGGAGAACCCTATTTATAGATACAAAGCAAGGGTTTCAAGGGTACAGTAGTAACATATCTAGGGTTTGCGGGGGTAGGATAGTCATTCACTAAATATTTAATTATTTACAACAAAATAAAAAATGTTGTGATATGTAGTGGAAATCGCACCCAAGAACCGGCAACCTTTACCCCAAAAATCAATCGTGCAGTTTGTGAATCACGTAAAAACCATAAATGAAAATTAAAGCCAAATATGTTTGTCCGACAAAAGGGCCCTAGGTTCACTCAAATCCGGCTACGTCCCAATTTGAGGTTCCGCAAAATGGTAGATTCGACCTCTACATTATAACCACCAAGAACAAATTACAGATCTTCACTTAGAGCGACCTAGGATCTCACAAATAGAAAGCCAGACCCTCTATACAATCATCCTCACTATACAATTTCTCATACTGTTTCTCACACAAGAGAACTCACAAATTAATTCTCACAGATTAGAAAACAATCACAATACAAGAGAGCTACACAAAACCCTGGAGGTTAGTATTGAACAACTCTAGAATATACAAGCCCTAAAGACCAAGTGTATACTTGGCATCCAGCTAGGGAGATCTTATCTCATACTTCATAGATCAATGGTCACAATATAGGAGGTTGCTTATGGGCTGGGCTAAGAAATGGGAGAAAACTAATTAGGCCACCAAATATTATAGTAATTTCTACCTTGAGCCAATTAGAAAAAGTAGCATAGTGCAGAACTTAAACCAATTTGCTTCATCACCTCTAAATGCTAATAAAAGAAAACATAAGATAGCCTTTTGGGCCCATACAAAAGAGAAAACAAAAATGGAAATAAGAGAGAGTTCAGAAGCTCAGGTTTGTTATATAAGCACAACCTAATGGGTTATTTAACTAAACTTGATTTACCTATCCTGCATCTAAGTTCAACATATAGTCAAACAAAATGCAAACTTGTTCAAAGAAAAAGGCTTAGTTCTCATATTTGTTTGATTGTACTGGGTTTGGGTAGTGATTTTCTCCAAGTAGAGTTCACCTTTAGAAACAATATTCCCTATGAAATGCAATCTTATATCTATGTGTTGTCCTATCATGAAAAACACGATTCTTGCACAATTGTACACCACTAACTATCTGAAATACTTTCACATCCTCGTAAGTAAAGCTCATTTCCTTTAGAACTCCTTTTAGTCAGAGAGCTTCTTTCATAGACTGAGTAATGGCTACATATCATGCTTCATGGTAGATAAAGCCATTATATGTTGTAGCCATGACTTCTAACTTATACAAGTGTCACACACACAATAAATATATAGTAAGTAGTGGACTTCTTTGTAACGCCCAAAAATTTCATTTTAGTTAAAAATAATTTTCTAGTCGTTTGATATTTTTCCAAAGTTTTTAAGAATAAATAAAGAATCATATTTGATTTTTTATAATGAAAATAAAGGATAATTATTTATTTTAAGATAACGATTATCTGTTAAGGATACTTGTGAAATTTACCCTAGGGTGAAGGTACAATTAAATAAAAGTTTAATTGAGGTTAGGCCCTTAAAGAAAACTATAAATTGGGGCGAAAAATATAAACCTTTATACGAATATTCAAAAACTCTCACAATACGTTTTCGGAAAATTCTCTCTTTCTCCTGGTCGACCGTAGTATTTGTGGCTGACTTAAATTTCAGTCGACTACACGACTGAGATGTTGAAAAATTACAACATCCGATCGACTACAAATATTGTGGTCGACCAAAGGTTGTAATTTTACAACCTTGCGGTCAACCGTAAAATAATATTATTTATATTTTATTATTATTCTTTATACTTTTCCTTAAATGGTAATTTATATGATGTATGAGCTAGTTATTCAAACCTTGTGATTAATAGAGGTAAATACGATAACTCCACCTAAAGTAAAAAGCTTGATTTGTTGAGTATATGCTTCCTACGTATGCGTGAATGACATATGTGCATTACTTGTGCATTAATAGATGGATATTATTATGCCGTGCTACTTGTCCATTAATAGATTAATATTATTATACCGTGCACAATGCATTTCATGCCATGTATGCATATATTGAGGATGTGGATGATTAATATATGTGATGAACATGTCATAATGTGGTGAGTTGTACATTGGTGCAATAGATGATTGTATGAGGTCCTCATATAATACACTGCTTATGTAGCCATCCGTGTAATAACCTAAGAAAAATTATGACATCACTTTAATTAAAATGGAAAAAATTTAGATAATTTTGTAAGCTGCCAGAAAGTGCACGCACCTGGGAAAGAATTTCAGCAAAAGACTTTGGGAATAACTTTCATGACCTCTTTTCTCCTTAATATCTCTGTTGTTGGAAGTCGACCCAATAAGCAAAGTTGAGATAGGTATGACATACTTCAAGAAGAAAGTGACGGCTCTCCTTTCTAACCCATAGGTTCTTAGTTATCAAGCTTCTAAGTTGCCTAGTCAAAGCTATATTCCAGAACAAGTAGCTTTACGAAGAAGATTCGGCCTCTCATAACTCTTACTATGATTATCGGTTTTATACATCGTTTACACCATTAGAAACTAGAATATAGGATCTTTGTGGCCATGCTTTGAAACCTATGCTTCGAGACCGTTTGGCACTCCGAAATACTGTGCGAAAATGGAAGTTTATGATTGTCAGTGTTTGACTTTTCTACCCAAAGAGGTGTGTGCTTCACCTACTTCACGTGTACTTCTTATCTAATGCCTAGAATGTTATGAAATGGCCTTTATTGTTGAGTATCCTATTTTTAGTTCGACCTCATGCTTTCTAACTATGAGATAGATTTTTCCAACATAGCTTCCAATCCTCTAATCAATGACTTGCTTGCGGACCAAGAGTTGGCATAAAATAATTGCCAATGGTCATCTAAATCCTAAAATTTCCCCTATAAATAAAGGAGAACTCTGCTCATTAGAACCATCCCAAAATCGATACAGCAATAGCCTTTCGAGAACTTGAAGCTCAAATTCTCTCGTGCAAAGTCGAGCAAGCACCTCTCTTATTCTAAAAATAATTTGAGGCAACCCGAAGTCTCGTTTTCCATTATTGATGTCCTTATGGAGTAATCTTGCCGTTATAAAGAAGATTTATATAGAAGTGTCAAGAAAAACGATCTAAAAGTCTGCAGAAGTATGAAACTGCCTTCCAAATGCATGCACTCTCCAGAAAAGTGTAAGCACCTGGGCAGCAGTTTCTCTAAAGCTGATACACGAGTTTCTCTGATCGTTTCAGGCTTCATGTTAACTTTTCTTCGAACTGTGAGTAGTACTTACACCCCCTCTTTGATTGATTATATGTTATTTGTGTTTTTTACAAGATGATTTCATGATGTATGTATATATATAAATTCGATATGTTATTATGGCACATATATGATTCTTGTAAGTGATGGATTGTGTCATGCATATTGAACTTAAGCGAAGAAGATAAGTTATTGCATAGAAGATTTTGTTAAGACATACATATGGTTTACAAAGCGAATTATATGTAGACGATCTCTACCCCAAATATGTCATGTTATGTTGGTGTACCGGGACCAACCTAATGATTCCAAGGTGGGGGATAGAATGGTATATCGTAACTCTATTAAAGATCAAAAAGAGATGTAATGTTATGTTAGTGTACCGGGACCAGCCTAATGATTCCAAGGTGGGGGATAGAACGGTATATTGTAGCTCTATTAAGGATCAAATAG
The DNA here is from genome assembly GCA_963692815.1 of Nyctanthes arbor-tristis. Taxonomy (NCBI): domain Eukaryota; kingdom Viridiplantae; phylum Streptophyta; class Magnoliopsida; order Lamiales; family Oleaceae; genus Nyctanthes; species Nyctanthes arbor-tristis. Next base: position 1,319 of record CAVNYN010265638.1, on the reverse strand, counting down.
AGTTAAAGAACAAATTTATGTTTGGCGAATTATTCAAGTTATATATTAAACCCTTTTGATGGGTTTTGAGCGCCCTGGGGTATAATCATATCACGTAATTGGGCCATATAAGTCATGTTTTGAAAATGAAAAGAATGCATGTGTAAGTAATGCTCATTGAATCGATGATTCATGTTTTCCATGTTTTCAACAATGTAGATGATCCATTGTGGCTTCACGAAATTGGAAGATTTCACTTCGATGTTGTTACATGTACATGAAGAAATTGACGTGTGGGATTATTACGTAGACTATTGGAAGTTGCATCAATTGTGATTGTTTTACGGCAAGGAGGGAAATCATATTTTTCCAAGGTGCAAAGTTGTAGTTCTACCAATGTAATGTTATCAATGATATTTATGAAAGTTATTGTTTATTTTTACTTAATTATTTTATTGTTACTATTGTTACTGTAATTTTAAAAAAATGGCACTAATCGATTTTAAAACCGAATTTGATAATTCGTCAGGTGCATACACTTTAAATGAAAGTGCATGTACCTAACTGATAAGAACATTTCTTTTTTAAAAGTGCATGCACCCCTGATGTAGCGACCCGGAAATTTTTAGAAAAATTAATTTTATTAAATAATTTCGCGTCGCTATAATCTCACCAAATTTTAAAGTTTGTTTAAGTTCGCGCTCGTCTAGTCAAATATCCTAAAGCTTGAATAAAATTTTATAGTAAATAATTTATTTTCTAAAAGCTCCAAATATTTTATAGCAAACGAGTTTTATTACAATTATGGTATCCTAGCTCGGCTTGTCTTAGCCGTTATTATTGTTTTGAAATTTATTCAACTGCGTCTATCGGTACGCTTGAAAGTTCGAATGCACTTAAACTCCAAATTCCCGGTCGAACTAGGAAATTGTATCTCAAAACCTATAAACATCCCCAATGACATGTATTTTATCTACACAAATTTCTCAGCATTGTGCACCGGTATGTTGTTTTCCGTGCTCAGCCTTAATTGTTCCAAATTCCACATACATCACAAACACACATAGATACACAACCACCGGCCATCAACCACGGCAGCATTCTGGCCGTTTCCGGCTCACGCCACCTGCCAAACCCTCACTGCCAGAATCCTAGCAGACCACCCCCGTCACTTCTGACCCACCGCCAGCCATTATCTTCACGCTTGTTCTCCGTCATCCCCTCTTTCAACAGATGGGTACACACCACACACATACACCAACACCCAAGAACTTCCAGATTCACACACACCCACGACCCTCATTCTCCTCTCGGCCAGGTTCCAGCCGCCGGTTAACTCA
>CAVNYN010265459.1:0-24674 GCA_963692815.1 Nyctanthes arbor-tristis | reverse complement strand
CTAGAAATATGTTCATACTCCCAGAGAAATTCAAGTCTACTATCATGCCACTGAATTTCTCTGGGAGTATGAACATATTTCTAGTGCACGGACTTGTGAAATCAACGGAAAAATCAGGAACAAAGTCAATTTAGCTGTAACACCTTGAAACTATGTTTCTTTAACTTATTACGAAATCCTACTCATCATAAGGAAGCAGCCTCTCTAGGCAAAAGATGGCATCTGGTCGTCTACAACAAATTCTCAACAAGTTGACAGCAAAATCTTGAAGTTCACATCATCAAGAATACAACATCAAAAATTGAAATTTTGCTAAAGGTCGGTCATAACTCAAGCTTTATATCACCAATCATATATATTTTAGACGTGCTACCGCCACACATTCTTCCAAGAAATCACTTCTAAAACAAGCTACACACTTCCAGTGTGGGGGAAAACCCAAGTAAGATGCAATTTTAGTGCCCACGCAATACAATGTGTTTTTGATGGTTTTTTTTGGGGGGGGGGTGTTGTTTATCTTTTTGAGTACAAAGTTGAATGACTCTTTAAGCTTCATGAATTATTACAAAGTAGCAACTAATTATATTCATTTTGATTACTGAAAGTTAGTTATAAAGTTAGTGAGATCAACTTGTCCCCATGCATTGCATGTGCACTTTCACCATATCGTAATCCATGGGCATTCAATCTGCGCTACACTAAATTCAGTATTCTATATCGCATACTCAATATTATGTGTTGCATAGTAATTATGGAAGTCGTTAAATTTTACCTAACTTTTTATGTTCAAATAGTTAGTTCAGCAGGCTCCTCCTACAGCCTTCTCAATTACTTCCTCCATAACCTAAGCGACATTAAATAAAAAAGTGAAATTTGAAAGGACACTGAAAAACCGAGTTCCAGGTTATTTAGAAACCAAATTATCAACATCATCTAATCAGCATCCAATTAAGACTTGCAAAAGATTTTTAAGAAGCAGAGGATATGAAAGTCGACACTGCCTAACGAAACAGAAATATCAACAGCTGAGGATATGAAGCATCATCGACACTTACAAAAGATTTTTGAAACCAATAGATGTAGCTAATTCTCAAACTCAAAGCACAGAACTCAAGTAAGAGCTAGTTCTTGGGAGCTTTATATATAAGAGCTTGTTCTCTAGAGCTTTATTAAAAAAAAAAATGATCAAATCAATACTAACCACATATTCTCCTACAAATTCAAAACTCTTTACCATAAAGCTCCCAAGAACAAGCTCTAAATAGCTTTATGAAAGTTAAATTTATAGGAGAATGTGTGGTGGGAATATAAATAAAGATTCTTGAGAAGTGTGAAAATTTATTTTTTTGTGCTCTTCCGATCTTGAAAAATATGTGGTTGATATTGATTTGATAAATTTACTGATTTGTGTAAAGCTCCCAATAACAAGTACTATAAATATCCCCCGAAACGCAATTTATTGATATGGCGTGCCAGATGGCACACATCTGACAAGCTTCATCAATGTTTAGCAGCATTATGCCGCCAGAGATCTGGCATTATATTATTTTCACTGTATGGGTGACTTTTGTGTTTGATCTTTGTGTGCGTACCGTGCAGATTGTAGAGAGAGGATCTATGACATGAATTATTGAGACAAAACGAACATATTGAAAAGATTTTGTGAATGGACTGAGAGAATCTTCATGCTGAGAATTTAAAAGAAAATAAACGGGCAAACATAACCCATTCAGATTTTCTTATGACTCGTATTCTAGTTTTTCAAAACAAACTATATACACCTTAACAATTATAAGCACAAATACGAGTCATATGACATGAGCATTTCGTTTCTAAATTAACATAGACAGATATAGGACATACTGACACGTCCTCATGGCAGCAGAGTCAATGCCCAACACATCAGTCACCAACTCATTCTTGACACGTGTCAGATACTCAGTGTGGCATACCCCCTTTCTTCTCTTTTATCTCTCACACACATTAGTGGCATGGCATCAACACACCAGAAAAACAGTGCCATTACATGCCATAAAAAGATTGCCAACACACCAGAGTGGAGTAAATAACAAAAAGGAATTACTAGAAAACAAACGTAGCCTTGAGCTTCACTTTACGGATGAACAATGCGAGCAGCGTTGAAAATATTGGCTCTTTCTTCACCTATTTCCTTCCAGAACAATTTTTCTACTACTGGTGGCACTTGATAACTGTTGCAGATCAAATTTATGCAGAAATGGCATGGAAAAATGAAGTTCACATTAGATGAACAAAAAATTAGGATCCTTACTTTAATCTAACACAGGATGACCGCAACTTCAAATGCAGAAGAATTGGCATTAAGTTAAGAGCATAAAGGCTTCATAAAATTAGAGTTCACGAAGGTAACAATTATAAAAATCTCCCGCTGCATGTTAGACAGACGTTCATTTCAAAAACTTCTAAATACAAGAGGTGGGAAAACATCTGACAGACATTGCTTTTCTGATTATATTCCCAAGTTTTAAATAAAAAAATGGGTCCAGTCTAACGAACTCTGTTGGCATGGCGTCGTCTCTGAGCCTGTTGAACGGAAAGGGGGGGTCGCCTGTTGTGTGCCTACACATTACATGATATAATCAAAATTAGAATTTCCCTCTTAAATTTATTAAGGGGCTTCTATCCACTTCAATTTTGAAAAGATGCCTACACAATTTCCTTTTTCCTTATTTGCTTAAGACTCTCTTCAGATCTTGGATTCCAATAAGAAAAATTAAGAATTTCTTTTCCTCCAGATTCATTGAGGAACTCATTGGCATAATTTTAGTAACACATCACAGAATTATTTTGGAGGACTGTTATATAATGGCGTAGGTGAATATATCAGTTCATGTGAGCAAAGCGCAATATTTACTTGTTAGTGATATATATGATTAACTGATTCAGCAATCTCCGTTGCATAGAATTAATATCCACTGTCAACCTTTCATCTCGATATTTATTCCAGGAGAGATTATATATCTATCCAGCATGTCTTGATTCCATAACGTTGATTCTATTAAGGAGTTGAAACTGTATTGGGCAGGCATTATCAGGCATCATTAGGAAGGGAGATATTCTTACTCCTATTTGTGTCACAGAACGGCATGAGGAACATCGAACAGCTGGTGCTCCATATGGGTACATAAGTAAAACTGCACAACTGCCACAATTAACTTGTCCAACTTCTTGTGCTGCAAAAATAAAGATGAATCCTAAATTACATGATACCAAACCATCACGAGAGCCAACTAAGCATTTAGGAAATTTGACATGACATTTTCCTGCAGGAATCTAGAACTTTGTAAGGCAGACTTCTGTTTATTTGTTTCTTGTTTCTCTAACTCATAAAATGTAATCACATCAGCACATCATCTTGTGAAAAATTTGACACACCAAATTGCAGGGAAGGCTGGACATGAAGAGTTCCATATTAAATTATAAAAGCAAGACATGTACCCGGTAGCTCAAAGTTCTTACCATAAATTCAAAATGAATAGCAGCCTAAGCCTATGTATTATGCATGCATAATGTAATTATGCATGCATAATGTAGCTCATCAAGTTGCCTACATGTCTCAGTTACTCAAAGTCTGCCCATAAATATAAAATGAACAGCCCATGCTATGTTATGCATACATAATGTAGCAGAGCCAGTTGCCCCAAAAGATGTACTTACAAAGTTTCACTCAAGGAATTAACAATGCAAATATTAATGAATCTAACTTAAAACAAACATCTGAGCATGGGGAGAACCTTCTAGCGCAAGATTGACTTCCTTACAACCTGGACACTGAACCCATTTTGCTCCTCGCGGATACAAAAGCAATTTCCAGCAAGTTCCACAAACTAATTGAACCTTCTCTGCATCGTTATTGCATAGAGAGTATGTAAGTACAAGGAATAAATCCAGCGTAAGGTATCCAAGCTCATACAATAATCTTTGAATGTTATACAATAATCTTTGAATGTTACAGGTCAGAAGTTAGAGGAAAAACCATGTGCAGCAGGAACCGGGAAGGACATCAAATGCATACATATTTATAAGAGGCACCATTCACAGTTTTGTTGAGTCAAATTAAATTACAAGCTGCATCAGTTGTGTGTCAAATTAAGTAACATTAAAAATAAGAATAAGTATTATGTTTGTTGTTTGATTTATTGAATAAAACCAGCAGATTATGAATTGATCGATTGACATCAAACACGGTACGGTTATCACATTTGCCAACATTTCTCCTCTACACATGATATGCATTTGGCAGAAACAGTAAACATAAATCTATAATCCTGGGTTGTCAGAACGAATTCCCATGCTAAACAGCATATTTTCAAAGCAAGTGGAACACATTCTTAATATGTTACAGTTCACCCCTTCCTATTCCTTGTGATAAACTGGGCAGCATTGTGTAACTCACAATGGCTTCAGTGACCAGTGGAGTGTACTTGCTCGTGAAACCGAATTCCTACAGTTATTTAAATTTCGGCGTTGAAAAGCTATAATTTCTGGGTTTTCCAATTTCATTCCCGTATGTGTCAAATGAAGTGGTATGTGGGACCATCTTCTCCAAGTCTCTAACTAAAGCAAAAAATATGATCATATAACAATACAACTTACGAAAGATAAATTGTAAGAGTTCATTGTGATAGTGGACATTAACCTAAATTATATGTGAAAATTTACTACTCTATTCTATGGAATTAAACATAGAGTTCGCGATGGAGGACAAAAGACAGATTATAGTATCTCCAACTCAATGAGGTGTGCATTAAGCATTAATTGCACACTAGATGAACTATTGTCAAAACAAGGAAGATGAATTACTTACCTGTAGACTGACCGGAAGGTGATGATGCCACCGGTAGTGGAGGGAGAGTCACAGGTCGACATGGCTGTGGAGAAGACAGAGATTGCCGCACAGATGCAGGCCTTTCAGTCCCATTTATAATGAGAGATTCCTTGCCCCCCAATTCTATATCCACAATGCACCCAGTTCATCGGGGGAGATTTATGTCTACGGTTAGCTATTGTAACTCATAAAGAAAAGAAAGTAAGAATGTAAATGCTCGAGGCAAATAGTCTTATTATTTGTTGCAAACAAGTAACAATTTTGATATATAAACTCTTGTAGGAAAAGTGAAACAATCAGCAATCTGAAGCAACTTATTCAGCATGCTACTACACTCTGGAAGAAACGTGTGTAAATTTATCAAGTCTATATTTCAGGAAGGACATACTTTCACAATGTACAGTGTCATAGCAGCCAGAGTCATCTTACAGTGCAGTTACGACGTAGTTGAAAAGACTCACCGGCAGGGGGAGCTGATGATGGCAGCCACTGTAGTGGTGGGGTAGGTGGTGATGACTTTTCTGACATTGATTCAGGCCGAGACCCAGATAGAGATCCTTCATCATTTTTTATTTCTCTTTTGCTCCCCGTATCACTTCCTACAATGTTCAGAGTTCTTTGGTTTTTGTTTCCATTGTACAATATTTCTCAATTTTCAAATGATCTCACAATGTAAAATGGGCAATTAAAAATCCCATAAATAAGGAAGAAACTTGGATATGGAAGGAAAAAAGGGAGCTGCCATACGTCATCTGTCAAGTCCATTTAACAATAGATTATATAAATTAAGTTCAACAACCATGACTAATGCACCCAGCACACGACCCTCAAAATTTTGTACACTCTCTGACCTGATATGCTCAGACTTTCAGACTTCCAACATGAATAGATCTTGTGACAGGTACATATACATTTTCTTTCACTAAGCTTTAATTTGATTGCAAAGACAGGCGGTGGCAAAGAGGAGGCAGTGGAGCAGAGAGATGAGGTATTTAAGGATTTAAAGAGAGATGGATATATCATTAACTATTAGTTTTTCTTTTTCTTTTCCTTTTAAATTAAAAGTTCAAGAGGTTTTCAGTTTATGATCTTCCAGCTGTAAATACGATGTGGCCTAAATTTGTTCAGTTGTTCTGCTTTTTGCCTAGTATGTTCAAAAGCAGATGTTCTATATACAAAAATGGGTTGTCATTAGCAATTGATCCAGTTCAATACAAAGGTTTGTAACGTAAGAACCAAAGAACTAAACCCTGGTTTATAATCAATTCCAAGATCAGTCAATTTTGATAGTTCTACCACCATGACACTCCACAAAACAATTATTATTAAACATGCAAACGATACGGATTGTATATAAGCCACTGCATACCAAACTTGGAAAAGAATTCACATTAATGAGATGAATGATAACAAAATTCGTCATGTCAACAGACATAAAAACAACATGTTATAAGATGGAAGGCTTACCAGTGGAAACAGCTAAAGATAGCTGCAATGGTTGTTCACATGGTGGCGGTTTCTGCTGTGGAAAATTCGTTTCCCATCCTGGAGGGGGGCCATCATCTTCATCTTCATTTTCATGAACTTCGTTGCTCTCCCTTTGTAAATCTGAGATATCAAGGTAAGACATCAACCACAGGCTTATATTTGAAACACACCAGAAGGTTTTTGCTGCGGATTTTGAAATCCCTGTTGCCTGTGGGTCTCCATTTGTCTAGTAAATTCATGAAATTTATAGTTTCAGACTATTGCTGAGTTTGTGAGTTGATTGGGTCAGACTTGTGCTTGAAAAGAGATCATGTGATAACTGATGACATAAATAATGCAGATTTTTTAAAAACGTCTCATTCTTCAAGTCAGTTGTTAGATCATTACAACCAAAAACTCATTGATGAAGATTTCTATGAATTAGGTATTACGATCCAGATGAAAATAATTCCAAAGTGATTAACAAACATGCATCAACAAGCAAGAGCAAAAAAAGCCCAGAGAAATGCCACAAGGATGGCAAAGCCATATTAAAGTTTGCAACTAGTCCATTTCCAAGAGATCCACAGACTAAATACAATAGAACAAAATGAAAAATAAATAAATAAATAAAGATAGAAAAGAAAAAGGACTTGCTGTATCTGATGGGGGTTTGATGGTCATGCTAGAGAAAGAGTATTAAACTCCCCCCACTGGAGGAAGACCATTTCCGTCACCTTCCACGCCACCTTGTTTGTCTCTTAAGGGTCTTAGAGCAAGATTAACGTAGGCGGAAAAAAGCTAAGGGGAAAAAAATGGGGGGAAAAACCTTATTTCCAAATAATGTGTAGGGGGAAAGACTGGGGGAGAAAATATGAATTGGACACATGGCATTATTTTATTGGATTGAAAGGTTGTGGGACAAGTTCAATAGCCCCTCATTTACCTTTTTCCACCCCCAAAATGGCATTTTACAACCCAAATCCATTACATTATTTGAGTTTGTGGGTTTGGTTTTTCCCCCCACATTAATTGTGCTCTTAGGAAGCATAAAATAAATTTTCAGCTCTCAAGTAAGAATAACTCAAAGTCGAGCTCAATAGCGGATTCTACTCCCCTGGCTTCCAGAGGAGTTCCTCAGCTACCAGCATTAATTAAGCCCTTGCTCCATTTTCTAAAGAAGAATTAGCCGGGCCAAAAACCTAGTATTAACTTTATAACTCTACAGGTTAGTTACTACAGTCATGCCTCAAATCCGCAAGTGATTAAAAGTAGGTCCCAAACAAAAGGTGATGGGGAAGCTCCATCACATTATTCACCCCTTCCAAGTGGATTCACAGATTGAATGCAAAATTAGAGATAATACCTGCTGTGTTTGATTGTGGTTTTGATGTTGATACTTGAGAAAAAGTACTAAATTCCCATCCAGGTGGAGGGCCATCCACATCCTCTTGAACGCTGTCTTGCTTTCCCCTGGTTTCCGTATCTGAATGATGATACTGAGTTATTAATTATACAAACCATTGGGTAGCTCTTCCAAATAAGATTATTAACAAGCAAGGGCAGAACTATCTCATTATTCACTCATTCCAAGAAGGTTCACAGATTAAATGCTGTAAAATAGAGATAAGGCCTGCCGTACTTAATTGTGGTTTTGATGGTGAAGCTTGAGAAAGAGTACTAAATTCCCACCCGGGTGGAGGACCATCTGCGTCATCTTGCATGCCATCTTGTTCTCCCTCCATTTCGATATCTGATTGATGACAATGAGTTGATTCATTTTATATAAATCATCAGATACTTTTTCCAAAGTCAGCTTATTAAAAGTGAGGTCAGAAAATAGTTAGATTTTAAGGTACATAGTTGTGCAGTGGTTCCAGGAGTCCACGGACTAGAACACAATAAAATAGAAGGAGAAATAAGACCTGCTCCTTTTGTTCGTAATGCTTGAGGAGTATTGAACTCCCACCCTGGTGGGGGTCCATCTTCTTCATCTTCAACGTCTTCTTGTTTTGACTTTGTTTCTGTATCTGAACAACAACAACAATGTGTTGATCCATTCTGAAAAATACCAGCTAATTCTTGAAAGAACAGAATAAATTAATGTACCAACTTCCCAAGACCATTCGTTCCAAATATTAAAGAAAAAGATAAGAGAATGTTCCTAGAATACTAAGAAATCAAATAACTGATTGCATATCAGTTTAGACTCTCTTAATTGTTGCTTCCGTCCATTATATGGTTGGAACTGGGAAGCTTAAAAGAAGAATCGTGTGCTTTTTTTTTAAGCACGCCTTAATGAAATCCATAAACAGAGACTGCCGTCTTTTGGAGTCTACATTGCCAGTTTGCTCATTTTTTTTCACCCATAATAATACACTAATGAAAGGAAAGTCATATATAAGAAGCATAGGCATTCCTCATTCAGAGCGTAAAAAATGGTAGCAATATGATACAAAAGAAAAACAGAAGGAAACTCCAATACGTGGCAGGAAGAGAACTAAAATTCATTCAATTGTACCGACTACATATGAACCCTCCATATATAAACTGTGGGTTCAAATTTTAGAACCCAAAATACTTGATCGGCAGAAACAATAAATTAGCAATGATACATACACTAGCAGTAGAAAAGTCTGACAAGGTGCAAGCAAAGTTTGAATCTTTCTCACATAAACACATTGGGTAAAAAACCCACAATTTCCATAAATTGATGCCAAAAGATAGTAATCCAACTTCAATCTTTTCAAGGCCCAGATAGAAATTCTATGAAATCGCCATCTTTTTCTTTAGTGCGGTTTGCCTCCTTTTAAAGGTGAGTAATTATGTTAACATACCATTCACTTCAAGTAAACTCAGTTAAAAGAATACAAATTGATGGTGCAAGCAGAAAGAGAATGCAAAAACAAAAGTGGGTATAATGCAAGAATCCATCTTACCGGAAGAAGGTAGCTGTGGCAGCGGCGGCGGCTTAGGATTGATAGTATCAAACCCAGGCGGAGGTCCATCTTCTTGTTCTTCATCGTCACCAACTTCAGGTCCGTCAAACTGGAAATGCTGCTGGAGTGGCTGTGGAGCTATGAGGCATTGGAACCCAGGAGGCGGGCCATCTTCTTCCTCTTCGATTTCTTGCATGTACTCTGGCTTGCTTCCCATTTTCACTGAGCAATTGGATCTCCAGCAAGAGGGGTTTGTAAAATTGTATCGCCGTGCTGGGTTTTCTCTGAGCAGAAACACTACTCGATCCGAATCTATTCGTTGGATCTTGGTCTCGGTGGTACCACCTTGAAATTTTCTTCCAAAAGTCGAACGCCAGTATGCCACTAACTGTGTCAACCAAATATGATTTCGAAAAGGCGAGTTAGGATTGAGCCGGAAAAAAAACAAAAAAAGGCACCTCCCAAATGAGTTTAAGGATAAAATAATGAAAAATGATAGTCCTACAAACATATCGTGCCCAAGGAATAACCGAGACGGCAAATGATAAAATTACCCTCAAATTAAAAGAAAATTACACACTTTACCCATTCATTCACTCTCCCCTTGTTCAGAAAACGTAAAGGCGACTGCTCTTTAGACCCCTTCGTCGGAATACCCAGGCAACAGCCGGTGTGCGAGATTCCGTCCACCCGATGGCCGTCGTTCCAGAATTCCAGTCGTCTTCGTGATTCGGTCTGGTTCCATCCACCCACGGTGAGCGTTATCCCCTTCTATTCTAGGGTATGAAGTTGAAGATTGAATCAAAAAATTCAAAAAAATATAATTTTCGTTTCTTTTCTGAGATAATGAGATGGATGGACTAATTATTACTATTAAATTGTGCTTATGAATTTTGCAAGGTTGCTGGATCTTTCAACTGCCTCAATTTAAAAAAGATAAAAAAATATAAAATAAAATAGAAATTAAGGATAAATCAAAATTAGTGTTGAGCAGTAGCATCTCTTCATCGTCGTCGACACTTTTCAGCCTTAGTGTATGTGTATGTATTTGTAAATTATAGTAGCTTGATACTCCCACTTCTTGTTTGCAAATTATTGAGAAGTTTGCTGCTCGGGTTTGAAGCATATTAGCTTACCATAATACGAACAATGTTGTGCTGAAGCTTCTGATTTCATGGCCGAGGCTGTTCTTTGTGTTAGTTGTAAAAATTTTCAGGTTGCAAATTACTGTTAATAATTTTCAGGTTGCAATTAGGTAGCCAAAAGTTCATGTATAACAACTTAAGCATAATAATTTTCAGGTTCCAAGTAGATGGAGTTGAAGTCTCCAATATAGTTGTGAATTTTGATATGTTTATATCATAAATTTACGCCATTGTAATCATGCATCCAATTGGGAATTTCCATAATTTTGATGTGTGTATCATTGATGCGTTTATATAGTTGTGCAGTTGAGTAGCGTTCCACAATATTTTGATGTGTTTATATAACGTTCCACAATATTTTTATGTGTTTATCATAAAATGCAAGGCTGTAATATTGTTTTTGGCTAAAACTATGTGGTATTTGATGAAATGCACTGCTGATTCATATGGCAAATGATGAATGATTATTTTCTTTGCAGTAAAAAGACGGGTTAAACACTGATATCTGAAAAATATTACATTGTCAACAAGAGTGTCACTTCATTGTTTTGCTTACGAGTGAGCATAATGAAAGAGATATGAAATCCAAATGCCCCAAACACCATGGCACAGGATTCTCACTAAGTTTCATCACGATTCTCTTCATCAGAGGAAATTTCACTGTCCTTGCTATTTTGAAATTTGGATCACTTCATCAAATACTTAAAAAAGTATGAATCTAGGAAATTGATCATATTCCATCATATATGTGTAGCTAATTATGTATATGCCTATATGTTCTTCATATTCCTTCACTTTAATTTCTTATTCTTTGTCATGGTGAAGTTAATTTGATATTTTTTTTGTTTTTTTATTGTTGCACTTTATTTACAGGAGTGAAAATGGCCGAAGGTGGGAAAATCACAGTGAAGATGATCATTCCCTATAAGAAGAACAAGGGAGCGAGAAATGTAGTAAAATTATAGTTATCTCCACTAATAGTTGCTGTGTATGGACTTTTACTCTTTGTTCGGGTCAGTGATTATTGCTAGGTGTAATGTAGTTGATGTGATTCTATTTTCCGTTATGATCAATGGTGTCCAGTTTGTCCAAGTGTTACTCTTATTTAGTTATGCCTGTGCTCCAAGTTTGTAATTGGGCGTTTAATCTAATTTTTTGTGGATTAACTAGGCCTTGTGCAGCACTTGTATACTTGTTTGTCTTGCTTATTTGCTCCAAGATCTTTTTCATTACATATAAAGAATTCAACGCATAAGTTGGCCATCGTGGATTCCAGATTGCAATTTAAAAAAAAAAAGAAAAAGAAAAAGAAAAAGAATTGACAGTCTCTCCCCTATAACTAAGACTTAGCCATCCTGTGTACACAAACAGGATAACGATATAAAAGTCCAGTAACATATTGAATGAGGTGCAACACAATAGTAGTATCACTATAAAACCAGTGTCAACAACTAGTACACATTACTTTCGTTACAATTGAAACCCTAGCTAAGTGCAATAATAATGAGGTACACATTACACCCGGTAAATCAAAGCCGAACATAATTCTACACAAAGTGCATGACGTAAAGAAATGCTCAGGATGCCATGGTTGAGGACTCAAACTTGCAATCAAGCTTTAACAGGTTTGTGAGCTCCAGCGACCAGAAAGAAACAAAGTAACAAATGTTACCATTCCAGGTGATGGTCCAAATGATAAAGAAAAGATAGTTGACGGGTATGTCCCCCTACGAAAACTGTTTGACTGCTAAAACTGACACAACTTAGCAGACGTATAAGACACAAAATAAGAGTTGAGTACATATTCAAGTGAGCAGTGTTGTTGAAATGTTGGCATGCTAAAGACTGTCCCCCTAACATGAACAATTCCTTGAAATAGCAATCACCATATTCAACCCCATATGGGTAGCTAATTTTCAATCTAACCTTGAATATGTAAACTTACATCCAAACGACCTAACCTTAAACACGTCCGGATTGTTTTTGGTCTCATGCAAAAGTATTTTTTTTAAATCCAATCAACTTAGACCACTGACTTATACTATAATGTGAAAAAATAAAATATAGTGAAAATGAAATAACAAGGTAAAGCCATTGCCAAATCAACATGATACATAAACATACAGCTCTAAGCACAATACGTCAAAAGTAATACATGAGAGTGGATATTTTACTTGACCACTAGTATCCAACATAAAGGCATATAACTGTTTTTGAGATTCTTTACCTTAGTTGCTTCTAAAACAAGATGAATTCATATAATAGTTCCCTATTCAGATGCTGTTGCCATATACATCCCATTTGAAGAACAAACCATGACAACCAAAGGCGAACGATGGGCTTCTATCTGCATTTTTGCTATAGTTAAAAGTTATGCAACGCATGAAGAAAAAGAAGTATACTAAAATAAAAACTAACTGCTTTTTCTTTGTTAAGCGACTTTTAGAAAAATGTAATATTTCAAAACAAAAAGTTAGTGACAATAGAATTAATTTGATATACAATATTAGTTAAATGAGTGTTTCTTATCAATTCTTTTTTCTCATTTACATCTCTTGTATGCAAAGTCAAATTATAAACTTACCATTTTAAACTTTATCATACAAAGGATGCTAGTGCTTCAGAAAAAGCAGACTCAAAAGACAATAAAACTGCTGAGCCGCTAAGTCCTTAAGCTGTATTTCATCTGTATACATAATTTTGTTATTCATAAAGAAGATACAATAGTCATAATCTGGTAGTTTGAATATGAGTTTAAACAAACAATAATTTTGTCATCTATCTATTGGTTCTGCATATCCTTTGGTTCATGCACTAAGTGTAATTTTAGGTGTACATGTGGGGCACTTCTTCTCTTGCTACTTGTAATCTATCCTTTGGTTCTGCATATTTTTTCTATTCCTCCACTGATCTCTCCATTTTGGCCTCTTTAAAATACCTCAAAATCACAGAACATTTACAAAAATGGGTTAATTTGACATGGTTCTAAAGCTTTGAGCTTTCTGTCACTTGGGGATCTTTTTTCCCCTCATTTTTTCTCTTCTCCAACACCTTGATTGGATTCAAAAGATATAATTATTACGTATATAATGATAATAATCATCACATGATAATAATACAAAGTCCCTGAACAAACTTTTAGAGCATGTCTGGTGAAGCTTGAAATTCGAGAAACAAAGTATGTGGAAACTCAAGAATAACACTGCCAAATTCACCAATAAATTTTCTCAGATTAATTCCCACAGCATTAAAATCAAATTTTCGCAGAAAAAAGAAAAATACAAGACCGGAACACCTACTTGCATCCGTGGTCGCCGGCCACCTGAATCCGGGCAAGGTGGGTCATCAACTTAGCTGTTTCACCCTCTTCTCCACCGGATTTCACTCATCTGTCCAATGGGTCTTTCACTTCGGTCGCGCGGCTCTTGCTTCGTCAATCCCAGTCAGTCGGCATTCCTTGCTATCGCCGGCAACTCCTCCAGACGCCTTCACTAGAGAGGGCTTATAGAGGAAGCAGTGAGGTCCTGGGTTTCAGTAGAGAGACAGGAGGAAGTGGCCAGATCGAAAGACATCTTTGTGGGGTTTTGTGGTGGGGGGCAGGTAGGTTGTGGGTTGGTCAATGTCTCACGAGACCTCGTCGGGTATTCTCTCGGGCACGAGATGTTTGTACACCTATCATTACTCTAAAATAATCGGCTTAGAGGGGTCAAGTGTTGAAATAATCTTCCAAATAAATAATTTTTGAGCTATTGAACAAATTGATTTTGTAAAATCGTAAATTTTAACACAGGTCATTTTGTATTTTCTACTCTTAAGTATCCCTAATGCTCTTGTGGATTTAGAAAAAAATTAACGTCAACTAAAACAAAACGTGATGTCCGTCCAAAAACACCACTCGAATGCACAGTGGTCTAGGTGATGTGTTCAAAAATTTTCCGGACATTGTCTCGTGGGATGTCCAGTTTGTGACAATCTCTCAGACATATTGGATCAGCCAAAATTTGCTTTCCTAACTCCTAACGCCAAAGGGCAAAGATGTTTTTTCTTGTACTTTGTGAGTGCTTGGAATGGGTTTGGATATTTCGTGCATTGAAATGGATTTGTGGATTGTCTTTCTCACTTTATTAGAGAATGGGCCACATCAGATACCATATCAGCACCAATAGATAAGAGCATTGAAGATGCTCTAAAATAGACCTCGTTGTCTCTATCCCAAGTCTATTTACTAGAGAGAGGAGATATATGCTTCCGAACTAACATGAGAGTGCTACATTATAAACTCATGGTTTGGGATACTAGCCATAATGTAGACATGAGAAAGCATGTGTAAATCTCAAATCAAGTGGCACTCGGTTGTAAGGGTTATATACTCAGTTATTGTCGTTCCTGTTTATGCTCGTCTTCAAAAAATACAAAATTTTTGTTATTTCAGATATTATTTTCTTTTTGAAATTGCTATTTCAAGTAGATATTCCAAGAGGTTATCTAGTTGGAAGGAACTATGTATCCTCTACTTGATGGTATTACAATAGCAATTGGAGACAATGTGCAAAGTTTACTATCAATTGGGACGTTGACGACTATTGATATTTCAAGTAGATATGAGAAGGTGATGAGTGACGACTATTGATACTTACAAGTTGCAACCTCGATTAAATCCAATTAATTATAATAAATACAAATTAATTATACTTTGTCTAAAGAGCCATATTGACATACTCTCTGCATAATTGTTTTATACTTATATGGAAAATATCCTTTTCTTTCAAATCCACCACTATGTCTTCCATTGAAAGTTAAATGTACAAAAATTTCTATTGCTGCACTCATGATTGCAAAACAGTATTTCAGAATATTAAAGATCCTCACAAATGGAAACACGGCGAACATAATGAGAATTTGGCATGATTATCTGTTAAAATATGAACATCGGTGGGAAGTTGTTAACATTACCTCCCCACTTCTTTCTTGTGGGCTTCAATGCAACTTGTTTTGACATTACTTGGCACATGTTTATTAAATATGCACATTTTATGGTGTTCATTGAACACTATAAAGTTCATATAAGACACATTAGGCACATCCCTAAATGTGTCTAATAGGGATTTGTCACATAATCCATTGGACACCATAGACTCCATAGACGGACTATGTTTACTAAGGTGAAAAGACTAGAAGACCAACCTTCTTCCATTCCACGTACCGTGGGGCTTACCTAGTCTAAGACAACTTTCTTCCATCCCGTTTAAAATGATGTATTGTTATCTAATTAGACGTATGGAGGAGAAAATATGCGACGTCACAAGCCTATGATGTCTAGTTATATAGGGTTACGACTTCTGCTTATATGATGAGACCACGAATCGAGGGTCTTATACTAAAAAACATTGTAAAAATCAAATCATTCTCGTATATCAACACGACTGTAATCTATAACTCACCAAAACTTGAATTCTCACTTTTAGATCTCTCACATCAACTGTTAATCCTATAAATTGATCTGACTATTATGCGCATAGCACCAAGTTACCTTTTTACTCAAGTGCACAAACAATGAGTAATGCTATTTAGCACCACTAGTGTTTGGCACCATATCAAGGTGATATTCAATGATAAGTTAAATCAAGTGAGTCCTTTATTCATTTATTTAATTTCACTTATCATTCAATACCACATTAATTACCACATAAATTGATGCTAAGTATCATTAATGTTACATAGCATTATTCCACAAACAATATACCATCCAAAGGCCAAAAGAAGTACATCAATAGCTAGATCTTTTGAAACTTAAAAAGTCAACAAAAAGCAACAACGGTTAAACTTGCATTACGTGATATATTAATATATTATCTTAAAATTTTTTATCACCACAACTTGATTTATGTTTCGTAATTTAGTATTTTACTAATTAACGTTGGTAAGCGCCGTACATATCGAGCCGGTTAGTTGTTGAACCGAATACGGCCGTCAATCCTCACAGCCTGTTTGCAAATTACACCTAGAAATTTTAAAATCGCTGGACAATTTTTGTATCCTAAATTAGTGGTCTCTATTGTTGAGAAAATAATTCAATTCTTATACGTAGTCACGATCACAGAACTCTGAAAATGAATTATGGGTGCATTCTTCTTATCAAATTTTCATCATACAAATTCAAATTTACCTCAGAGCGTTTCTACTACATCAAATGACCCTTCAATTTATTGAAAATTTTCGCTTGTGCATCTCAAAAGTCTTGGACGATATCATCACACTGAATAAAATATTTGATATAAACAGAAGTCTAATTGCTTATGCAACTCTAATAATCAATACCGTAAACATACCTTTTCAATCTTACAACAAAACCCGCTTTTTTTCATTTTTTATTTTTTATTTTATTTTAAAATTTAACAAGTATGTACAAGATTAGAAATAATAATTTGACTGTTTAGGGAGATTGTATCTGTGGGTACAAATGGCACCAATGGTATGTGCACCCATTATTAGGTAACCAAGAACATGACCCTAAAAGTTCTACAAGAATACAAGTTCACCTCCCCCCTATCTGTCTTTCCTAACTCATTTTCTTTCATCTTCTCTGATCACTTCTTAATCTTCATACATTTATATTGATCTCTCAACACACTGTTCTTTCTTATATTTTGACAGATAAAAAGCATTTCTTCATAAATCTTCTCCATGAGTTTTGCCAAGAGAATCCCGATTTTTCTTCTCCGGCTGCTGGCTTTAGGCGCGGCCGTGGCAGCAACTGTTATCATGGTCACAAGCAAGGACTCTGCTCAAGTCTTGAACATGAAATTTGAAGCCAAGTATACAAATTCGCCGACTTTCAAGTAAGACTCGACTTGATGATGTTTTTAGTTGTACAACATTTCATATGCAAGATTAATTCCTCATGATATTCCAACTAATGGGTGCAGGTACTTTGCTTTGATAAATATAATAGCAAGTGGTTACACCATTATAGTGCTTTTTTTCCCTTCCAAGAGCTCTTGTGGGCACTTGATCTTGGTCTTTGATTTGGTAAGAGACCGTATCCGCCCTTTTAGTTCTCTGTTAAAACCATCTCATCTAAAAGTTAATAGACTGTTAGTTGACTGATCATTTTTGTTTTGGAACAATTTGTAGCTAATAACATTGTTGCTAGATTCAAGCATATCGGCGTGCTTGGCTATAGGACAGGTGGGGAAGAAGGGGAATAGTCATGCAGGATGGTTGCCGATCTGCGGGCAAGTTCCGAAGTTTTGCGACCACATTACGGGAGCTCTTGTTGCTGGTTTTGCCGCTGCGGTTATTTATCTTCTCATTTTTCTCTATTCCCTTCACATCTTCCTCAATCTTTTCACTCTAAAATCTTAGGCACTATATATACTCCTTTTCTTTATCATCTTATTGTTTATCCTATGGGAATGGTATCACATTCTACCTAGTACTAGTATTACATGTGATTTCATATGGCCATGTAATGGTTATAATGGGCATTTTTGCTATTATTATGTATTTTAAGCACACAGTGTATTTTTATATTGTTCTATACTTCTACTTAGTATCAACAAGTTCGTTATTATGTACAAAAAATGTAAGTCTGAAATCATATTATTATTATTATAACAATATCATTAATATAGGTACTTAACATGTTAAGTTCTATCGGACATTAATTAGAGAAACGTAACTTAAATAAACAGAGCATAGAACAAAGAGTATTTCTTGTTGCAATTTGTCAATTCAATACAAGTTTGCATAGAGTTACTTCCAATAAAAAATAAAAATAAAAATTTATTATCAACTGTAATTGTGGTATGAGGTTGTTGGTGAACAAAGAAACAAATGTCCAAAAACAAATTCAATCTCCGTAAATCATTTCTTTCTGTTCCAATTCCATAGTCAGATTCCACAAGTGAGTCTTCTTTTTGTACAAGAACTCATTTTTGTGTTGTAATGTGAAAAGGCAACACACGTAAACTAACTTGTTTCTAATTATATAATCACATTATAATTTCAATCAGTATAACTGATTTAATAATTACTCAATTATAACCTCACGTTTCAAACTTTTATACATTTCCACAGCTCATTTCATCTCAAATAATGGGAATCAAACGACCACTTATAAGCTTTTGACGATTTTCGATATTTCTACACTCGTAAATAATTCCAAGAATATGCTAGCCGGCAAGATATATATCCAACTGGTTTGCAAAAATCCAATTGACAGCCAAAGAACCGCAACCATATAATCAGATACTTAGAAAATGAATGGCGATTCCTTGTCACACATGGCAACGATCCGAGATATGCAGTGATGATATATCAATGATATTATGCTCAGTAGTAGCAAATTAACACTTGGACGGGTTTATCCGAAAACTAGCATTCAAGCAAAAAGGTCTATCTGATATGAGTTGTACTGCTCTTTCTACTACTCCCTTCTTGTCTTCTTCAATCACAGTATCCCGTTCTAGGAAATCTTCCAAGATATCTGGTTGCCCATGTTCAAATTTTCGGGTTTTCTGCGCAAGTCCAGATCCTTCAATTGCTCTAGGTAACGCCGAAAAAATTCATCTTTTTTTGTTTTTATTCCCGAACAAATTAGTGAGACTTGCCAGATGTTACAATGATTCTTGGATTATGTAGTTATGTGACTGGTTGGGCGTCTCTGTCTGATTTTATACTGTATGATTTAGCCTTGGACCATCATTATTGTTTGTCTGTGGGTAAAAAAGGGAAGTTGATAAGTTTCTTTGAATCAATAGAGGTGAGAATGGGAGGGGAATTGAGTTGATCTTCATACCTCAATTTTGCAGTTGCATTTTTTTGGTAATGTTTTGTTACTCGTTTATCTTCATTTGATTGATGAATGTAGCAATCCATCTCAAGTTAAAAGTCATGATGCCGTGTACTTGTTGTAACTTTAGATACAGTAAAAAGCGCTCTTGTTAAGTTCAGCATGATTTGTTTGTTCATCAGGTGCATTGATATCGAAATTTTGCTAAGGAGATAGACAAGGCTACTGTTAAGGAGATAGATGCCTACGTAGTGGAAATCTAATTAAAGCGGGGCTGCTTTCATTAGATTTCCGCCACGTAAGTCATAAGGCTCCTTAATAGGAGATAAGGCTCTGTAGGTAAGGCTTTGTAGCCGGATTGTTGATATCGTATTGATGCTCTTATCTGAAATTTCAACTTACCGAATAGTCTCAGAGTGGAACTCATAGCAACTTTAGCACAAGAACAAAATAATTTGAACCAATTTAATGATATTTGCTGAAAGAGTGGGGAGAAAAGGTGATGGTTCCCTTTAGAAAGTGTAAAAGTAGGATCTTGTAATGTAAATGTTTGAGGTGAATGGAGACGGTTCCTTTAGTAACAATGGTAGGCTTGTGGATGAATATATTTGTGCTAAATGAAGGTCTTTGATCTTCATCTTGGTGAATAGAAATTAATTAATCAATTATTATATTTATAGGGATAAAAAGATACAGCTGCCTTTCCCTTCAGAACTCGTCTCTGATTCATTATGCCGTCCCCCCCCCCCCGGGGTCTCTTCATGGCTTTGTCCGTAATCAAATTAATAACTCAAAACATGATTCTATCTTGTAGCTACCACAGAGACACTTGAAAATGGTGCTCCATTGACTGGCAGTGCATATGACTTCCAAAGAGCAACAACCTCACTTACTCAGAAGTTATTGTCTTCACCAAAGAAGGTAACCCTTGTACGGCATGGTCTTAGCTCCTGGAATAAAGAAGGTCGAGTTCAGGTGAGTTTCTCTGTTCTCTATTATGTTCTAATCTTATGAATTCCATTTTTAAATTGACAGAAAGCTTACACATCATATCATATGAACTCTTCTCAATATATGTAGATTAACGGTCCAATTTAGCCAGCTACATTTCAGATTCTAGAAAAGTCTACAAAACTTGAAATTTGTTGGAATTTCAAAGTTCCCAATCAAATACATACACTTCAAGTGAAATTTAAGCACAAATTCGAAGAATTCTTTATTGACTTCTGCCTTGACAGTTGACAATTCAGAATATCCTAACTCTCCTTGTTGTTATGCATTAGGGCAGCTCAAACCTGTCGGTCCTATCGGAAGCTGGGGTTGCACAAGCAGAAAGGTGCAGGATGGCATTAGCTGAAATACATTTTGATCAGTGTTTTTCAAGTCCAATATCTCGTGCAAAGGTTTGATTGCTATATATTTAAGTGAGCCTATGCCTTGTGATTTTGTCAATTTCTCAACTGCGCTTGCATAATGCAGTCCACTGCTGAAATTCTGTGGCTAGGAAGGGACAAGCCTTTGGTTTTCCTTGACTCACTGAAGGAGGCTCATCTATTTCATCTTGAAGGGATGAGAAATGGTCTGTCTCTTCTCTCCTCACATGACCCCTCATCTAAAGAATAATGTACATGTTACAGCAAAATGCAAATAATTTATCAATGATACTGCAGGATAGTTGACATAATAATTTACACAATAACATGGGGCAGATCTGTGAAGTCATAAATCACCATCAAGGGTCACATGTTCCCACTTCATCTGCTACATTAGCATAGTTGCGCAATTATGTCCACTAGTGTACAAGTTTACTACCTATTTCCCACATCTCATTTCCAATCACTCCATTTCTATTTCAAACTAGAAATAGAAGGCTAACACAGGGCTAAATATGGTCTAGGGTCAGACTGAATGCTGTAGTTTCTGCTTCCTAAATCATCCTTAGGTATTTTCACTTTGTAAATCATATCTAGTATTTGGAGGCAGTGGATGCCAGGAAGAAATATCCCAAAGAGTTCACAACATGGAGAGAAGATCCTTCAAACTTTTGTGTTGATGGCATCTATCCTGTTCGAAAGCTTTGGGACACTGCTCGTGAAGCTTGGCTGGAAATACTCCTTACACCAGTAAGACTTGTCTATTGACAATATTGATGTAAATTATATGCTAATTGTCTACTCTATACATATATTACATCTTTCTTTGTGTTTGTATGGGCAGGGAGAAAATTTCTTGGTCGTGACTCACAAATCGATATTGAGGGCATTGATCTGCACAGCTCTTGGACTGGGTCCTGAGAGGTAATCCAAGAACCTATGTCCTAGTGCGGCACTGAATGCTGGTATTGAAAACATAATAATATCAGTATTTTTAAACATATGGCATGCTTTGTAAGGTATACTAGATGGTTCTTGGATGGCCATATTAACAAAGAAGAAATAAGCTGGTATACATGTGTATAGTATCCACTACTCTCTAGTACAGTGGACGTCAAGCATTTAATATGAGTTCATAAAAGTTTGGATTGCACGACTGGCATTTCAAATGGCAATACATAAACAATGGGGACTTATACTCATCATGAATCAATCACTGACTAGCTATAAAGCATTTTCAATGTAGTGATACTAATACAGTTCGTTTATGCAAATATGCATGTCTTCAACATTCTCATATTTTGAGTTTGATTGCTGCTTCAGATTCCGCACAATTGACATCAACAATGGTGGATTATCTGTTTTCAGCTTCAATAAACAAGGAGAGGCAATGCTTCAGTCCTTGAATATGACGGCCCATATGCGTAGCGATTATCTTTATCATTACTGAGAGTGGTACTCGATAAAGAGAAGTTCGTTAAACACAGACAAACTACCCGAAAAGACGGAATATAGCACAATTCAGAAAAGATCGACACTTTTTGGCTTGCACAGAGCTTCAATCTTGTAGCTTGCAAGTTGTGAAGGTTAAAACTTTTTGGTGTGCATGGAATGTCAAAGAAACTTGAGAAGGCGCTTATTTACTTGAGCCGGATAATATAATGGGTTGGATAATTGGATTGCATATCAATTGGGCCTTACCCAGTGTTTATGAAATCGGGCCGGGTTGAATCTGGGTTCCTGTTTTCAAAGTGATTCGAGTCTTAACGGCTAAGTGGTTGGTGACGTGGCGTGATGCAAGTGGTGTGCTAGAAAACAATTAACAAGGACCTGAAAAATTAAGTGTTTCATTTATTAATTTTTTAAGGGTTAATTTCACAAAAGATCAGATCGGAAGAGCGTCGTGTTAAAAATTAATTAAGTCTTAACTTTTTTTAAGACGCTCCTAGATTTTTAACATTTCATAAATACACGTGAAAGGCTCATTTTTTCCACTATTCGGTCAATTTTTTTAAAAAATGATGAATATACCTTTAGTTTATTTATTTTTAAAATAAAATACTTAAAAATAATGAAAAATTTTTTTTAAAAAAAAAGGAAAAATCCCACCCTACCCCTACCTTTACCCATCTCCCTCCCCCCTCCTTCCTCCAAGAACCGTAAAAAAACTGTAGCATTTCGTTGCCATTGTCGGCTGCTAAAATGGGGACTGCCAAAATAGGGGGTGAATCCCCCCATTTACTATTGGAAACAGGCTATTTCCAGCAATAAATAGGGGGATTTACCCCCTTCAAAATGCTGCCAGAATGGTAGCATTTATACTGCCATTTTTAGCAGTATTTTTGCTGCTGGAAACTTCAGCATTCTTGCTGCTGTTTCCAACAGCAAATGGGAGATTCACCCCCTTCAAAAATACTGCCAGAAATGACAGTATTTTTACTGCCAGAAAAATGTGGGAGGTGAATTCCCTTCACCTTGCCCTTTGAGGGGATTCACCCCTTAC
This sequence comes from Nyctanthes arbor-tristis, assembly GCA_963692815.1. Lineage (NCBI taxonomy): Eukaryota > Viridiplantae > Streptophyta > Magnoliopsida > Lamiales > Oleaceae > Nyctanthes > Nyctanthes arbor-tristis. Next base: position 1,586 of record CAVNYN010265459.1, on the reverse strand, counting down.
ACTTTTGCTGACAGAAATGCTGTCATGAATGGCAACAGTTCTGGCAGCATTTTGGGGTGGGATGAACAGCATTTTTTGGAGGGGATTTATCCCCCCAAATGCTGCAATTTCTGGCAGCATTTTGGGGGGAGAGGGAGGGTGAACCCCAATTTGCTGTCGAAAACAGCATGTTTCTAGTAGCAAATGGGGGAATTCACCCCTTACTCTATCTGTCGGCGTTTTCGGCGGTTCTTGGAGGGAGGGGAAGATAGTTGAGTTGGGGTGGGGTGGGGTTTTTTCCTTTTTTTAAAATTTTTTTATTTTTAAAGTAAATAAACTAAAGGTATATTCGTCATTTTCTAAAAAAATTGACTGAGTAGTGAAAAAAATAAGACCTTTCGTACGTACTTATAAAAGGTTGAGGACCTAGGAGAGTCTTAAAAAAGTTGAGGACCTAATCGATTCTTAATCCAAAAATTGAGGACATTTGTGAAATTAACCCATTTTTTAATTCACACAACCAATTTTGAAATACCCAACAAAATTTGGTAATCTTGAATTTTGAATCAGCTAATTGTGACAAAAGCTCTTTAACTTTTCACCTTGAGGTGTAACATCCGGAAAATTTCTACAAATTAAGGTAAGCAACGAAATTATTATTTTGAAAGAATTACTTGAATATTATTGTAAGATTGCTTGAAGATTGTTATTAAATTGACGCTAACTCCAGCACTTGGTTGACAATTAACATAAACTAACGTGTAGTGCCTAAATTGACATGAACCAAAGAGTGTGAATTTAATTGAGAGATAATACAAGGGAAAGGACTTCTTGGGTAATTTCCCGCCATGTGTGCGGCGCCACATCGCGCCACTTGTCACGATGTGATTGGCGCCACTTATCACGATGTGATTGGCGTCACTTGTCACGATGTGATAGCGGAACTCAAAAGTTATTAAAACTAGCTAAATCCTAACTATTATATAAGGAAACTAAGAGTTTCATTTTCTCTTCCAAACCATTTCCCTTTTCTCTCTCGAACCCCAAAATTCGTCCAAAATAGCCATGGGAAGGAGAAAACCAATAAAAACCCGCCAAAATACCTATTTGTCCTTTGAAAAGAATCCCTTACTATATATGGAAGGATTATAGCTTGAAAGATAGCTTTAATTGGGGAATATCAAGGCTTTAAGGATACTTCTTCACGTGGATTATTCGAAGAATATTTAAGGTGGGTAACCTAATACTTTGATTCCTTTTCTACATGCATAAAGTTTTGATAAGATAAGTGTGTATTTAATTGATAATTTTAATGAGACAAACATGGATTTGGATGCATTATTATTAAAAGAAAGATTAGTTTATTGCATTTGTATCGCTAGTTAATGCTCTACCCGTTTTGAATTGCTTTGTGATTGTATGGCCTTAGCCATTCTGAATTGTTTCCTACACTATGACCTATTCAATGATCCCGAAATAGGGAAGATTAGTGTGGTGTTTGCTTTGAATTGGAATATCGGTATGGGTCTACCGGGGTTCATTGTGGATCCACTTAATTGAATTGATATGAATCTGGCGCGCACTACGGGTAGTAGTTTAACTAGTGA
>CAVNYN010265328.1:0-40528 GCA_963692815.1 Nyctanthes arbor-tristis | reverse complement strand
TAAAATAAAAGAAAAATCCATAATTTTTAAAAATAAAATGGACAGAAATAATAAAATTTCATTATACTTTCTACACGAATATGTTATGAAATTATACTATAGTTTGTTAATATTGTCATTTTCAACATTCATTTACTTCACGCAGGTTAAATCTGAAGGAAAAAAACAATTCTTTGCTCATTTGGATTGATTACTAAAAATTACATAATTATTTTGAATTTAATATCATATTATAATAATCTTTCATCTCATTCACTAATAATTTTTTTCGTATAGATTGATTATAATTTGATTTTTTAAAAACTAGAAGGTAGGAAAAATAAGCGCTATTGTGAGAATATATTATTTTAGACACTGACCAATTATTTTGTATAAATTTGTGAATGTGAACAATTGTTTAAAAACTAGAATGATAAGAAAAAATGAGTTTTGATAATTTATAATTATAAAATTTTATTAATTATCTGGGTTTTAAAAAAAATTGAAATCCATGAAAATCTTAGAGTACGAGGGATTTTAGTAGGAATTATCTAAGTGTATTTTTAAGCCTAGAATCGATGGAATTCCATCAAAATCCACCATTTAATGAAATCCACGATAATCTATAAGAAATTGAGGACACTAGAATTCTATAGAATCCATAAAATTTCAAATTGAGGACACTTGATTTGTGTGGAATATATAGAATTCTAAATTGAGGACACTTGAAATTGTATAGATTTTTAAATTTCATCCAATTCTATGTTGGGACACCCCCTAATATAGATTATGCTATCGAGTTTTATTGTCCTTAAAGGAAATAAGAAATAAAATTAATAAAAAAATTATTGGTTCAATTATTATACTTTTCCTTATTATTATATTTTTTCTTTTAATCATTTAATTTAATATTTTTATTTTAGGACTATACCCATATATTATATTTTAGTTAGATATATTTTATATTTCCTTAAAGGATTTGAATTACATGAAAATAAATAATATATCAACTAGATTTCAATATTATTATTATATTTTTCTTTATTATTATACTTTTTATTTTAATCATTTAATTTAATATTTTTATTTTGAGACTCTATCTGCGTATTACATTTTAGTTTGATATATCTCACATTTGCCTAATGAATTTTAATTTTACTTTGTTTGATTGTATAATTTCATGATTTTATGTTATCGTACTCTATTGTATTTTACTTTGTCACTATAATATGTCCGTGAAACGTATGGGTGTGAAGTATAGTATGTCCATAATGCACGGGTTTGAAACTAATATGAAATTATGCTATCGGGGTTTTTTTCTTTAAAGGAATTAAAAAATAAGAATTAATAAAAAATTATTGGTTCAATGAGATGGCGATGGACTAATAACAAAAATTTAAAATTATGTCATCGAAATAAAGAATTGATTGCATGTTACTTGTAAATGTAGGATGCACATTAATTCCATGCAGGTTGTGTTTTTATGACATTAAATCTGACAAACATAATTATGTTATATTTTATGTATGAAATTCCTTTAGAACTCTGTCCATGCAACGCACGGGTGGAAATCTAGTAGTACTTGTTAAACAATTGTCTTCTCTCAATGTAATTATTACAATTTAGTTATTTACAACAAAGACCCGGCTCTTCGATCTCAATTTTTTTTTTAAAAAAAAAAAGAAAAGTGAAATTCACTTAACAACTCAAGAAACCCCCAACGCATGCCGAGACAACTGCATTAGTCAATTCCATCATGGAATCTGCTTCGAGTTCTTCTTTGATGGAGTTTTTCTAAAAAATCTATTTTTTTTTTTATCAAATTTAATTTTCGCCATATATTTTACTTGTAGCCTACCATATCTCATTTCTCAAGAATTGGCATTCAGGAGAATTCGTTTGCGTTACTTCTGGTTTTCTTCCATTGCCTGAGAATAGGACCTATGCCGCTGCAAGAAAACATTTTTTTAATAGACTCGTTGAATCAAAGAGGTTTATACACAGAGTTCAAGGGAATAACTAATAAGGAATCATCCACACTATCTACTAATTTCTCCTCTCAAAAGCAGTCTGTTAGGGGAAATGCTGCTAATCGAGACTTGATGTCACACTTATGGTGGTCCACAGCCAGACTCTCGAGGAATAGACAGTAATGATTTATAAATATATTTCATGCAACCAAAGCAAGTAAGAATTCGATATTTTCCTGACAATCTTTTAAATCATTCTATTTACTAAATTCAATCTGATTCATGACTACTAATTCTGTTTGATGAGGTCTTTCAGAAATTTTTGCAATGACTTTCCGATCTCGCTTGTAGCTGGAAAAGAACTGGGAGCATTGTGAAACTGTGGTCATCCCTACAACTCCTTGGATATATGCTAAGATGGCTACATATATGACAAGAGTCCTATTATTCCCATGTCTCTTTTTCATATTTGAAACTATTATGAAAAGACAAGGGACCAAACTAGCCAACAAGAAAAGAAGGTGCAGTTGACTTGACTTGTTTCTTCATTGGCTGTGTTGTCTTTATTTTCCAACGCAGTGAGGTAGCCTCTACCATCCTTGTTGAAATTTTGCTGTTTATTGTTTAAAAGGTCCCTTCATTTTTGTTTTTTCAAATTTTGCCGTTTGAAAGGTCATATCATCTTTTTCTTGGAATGGCTTAGAGAGTCAATGCTGCTTAAGGGGCCTAAACTAGTTTCTCTTGGAAATAGTAATATAGTCGTTGTTTGACCAAATATCTGTAGTCTCGGTACTTGTTATGTACAAGAAATATTTAGATTGAACGCATTCATAGTGCATTTGGTCTCATTGAACTATTTCCTTGTAAATGAGAAATTATGGCTTAAAGGTGACACATTGAAACTAATTCGGATAATTTTTGAAAGTGTTTCGTAAAAACAATAGATTAAATGACGTATTTAACTGAACTTGCACTTAGGATCTAAGTATAACTAATTAAGTGAATTAATTAGTTATTATCCTAAGTTAATTTAAATTTTGGGATTAAGTCTATTAAATATCTGAATTGGTGCAACCATTTGAAGTGAAATCATGTGATCCCTCGGCCAACACTTGGAATTCCAATTGTTGTGTCTATTCGTGGCACCTCTTGGCATTTGTTGTGTCTATTCATTGGCACTATTTGGCATATTATAAATAGACCCGTACACTTGTGCATTTTTCATTCATTTTTATTGCATTCAACTCTTCCTTTTTTAAATTCATAAACAGAGTTTGTGACATGTCCCGTTTGCCGTGTCTTGTGGTTTGAAGTGCTTCTATCGCCAGTCGTTCACCATTGTATCTTCAGATACAATTGCCGATCAACTGTAAGCACTTTGGTGGGGCAAAAACATCTTAAAGACAGAGTCAAACTCTAGCCTCAGCGTCTTTCATTTTACTTTCTGCATTATTTCTTCTACTCGATTTAAGTAAGTTTGCGGTTTAGTTTCGAATATAATTTGCACCATTCTACATATCTATTTTTTACTAACAGTTTCTTCATGGTTGTAAGAAGAGTCTCTCTGCTGAAATTAGATGCATCAAGAAAACCATTAAGAATGGCCATAAACTAAGTAGCTGCTTTGTTTGATAAGAAGCGAGAAGATCAAAGAATGACTCTCATTAACACTAAAGAATACTACACGATTTAGAGAAAATGAGGGAAAAAGTTGTTTCATCAATGAAAGTAGTCTCCCTGGAGTCTTCAGTTGAAAATAGAAGCCCATCTGGTACTATATTTTATATTGGTTCAGCTTATAGAGACATCATAAAGAAGGTAAAAGTAAAGCTGAGCTTTATTAAGATTTGCGTAGTCAATCTAACTCTGAGATGACTGGCAACTCTGTTTGACGTGGCCTTCCATGTATCCCTTCAATGGAGTTTGTCCCATTTATAGTTGGACCAGGATGGGGAGGAATAGTGAGATTGTTTCCATCTCCTTCCAACATTTGAACAACTTCTTTCATCGATGGCCGATCTTTTGGATACCACTGAATACACCAGAGCCCCACAATAGCTAGTTTCTTCAGTATAGCAGCATCTTCATTTTCCTCAATCCGAATGTGCAAGTCGTCTCCTTGGATTAAATGATTAGAAATCCATTCAGGAAAGTAAACTTGGCTAGTGTTTGCTGTAAGATCAATATTCTTCCTGCCTCCAACCATTTCGAGCAATAGCATTCCATAGCTATAAACATCTGATTTGTTAGATACTTCACCAAACTTCCTTGACAAAACCTCAGGTGCAATATAGCCCATGGTTCCTCTTGCAGCCGTCATTGAAACACGACTTTGCTCCTTGGAGCACAGCTTAGCTAGACCGAAATCGCAGATTTTTGGATTAAAATTGTGGTCTAACAATATATTATGCGGCTTGATATCAAAATGAAGGATCTGTTGGTCGCAACCCAGGTGAAGATATTCAATTCCTTTAGCTATGCCTAAAGCTATATCTTGAAGCTTCTTCCAGCCAAGCATATTTCTCTTAGGACCTCCTTTGAATATGAACTTTTCAAGCGAACCATTTGGTAGAAATTCATATACAAGAGCTCTTTTAAATCCATCGGCACAAAAACCTACTAAACGAACCACATTGATATGGTGGATTCTCCCGATAGTTCCAACTTCATTGATGAACTCCTCCCCGTTTCCCTTGGAAATGTTGAGGACCTTCACTGCAACATAAATTTCCTTAGACAACTTCCCTCTATATACAGTTCCATACCCTCCTTCACCCAGTTTTTCTCCAAATTGCTTTGTAATATATCTTATCTCTGCATGAGAGAATCTAGTTGGCCTGAGATCTCTGTAATCCTCCAAAAACTTTTCAATCTTAGCTCGATACTCTTTCTTCACTCTAATTGAGCTAATGAAATAGTAGAGCGCTACAAGTATTCCCAATGAGAGGAAGGCACCCAAGGTGCCACCTGCAGAATACAAAGGAAGATCCATGCTATCATAATTAACCTTCTGGTTTCCTGCTGAATTAGACCTTTTTTATTCTATAATATGTTTGGTGGTGACAATAACTCCATTATTTTGTCTAAACAAATCTTTCTCTATTAAGAGAAGATAAAAGTTATCTAATTATGTTTGTAGATGAAGAGTTACTTTACCTTTTCTTAAGATTTTGTTGAAAAATAAAATGATTTTCTTTTTCTTCTTTTTAACTTCTTTTTTTTTTTTAAATTTCGGATGGAAAATGTAAGTACTCCAATTTTGTGATTGTAGACAAAATATTACTTGACTAATTTAAGCCTATCTTCCCTGCTGCTTTTTAACTTCAAAGAGATAAAAACTAAGTTAAAGTGTGAATTTAGAGAAAAAATTTATTTACTTAAATGTAACTATAGAAATTTTTAAATATCGTTAAGATATCGTTAAAGATTCTCTGTTTGTTATTTAACGCTTTTGCATATTCAAATACTGTGCAGCCTCAAAACAGATAATATATCGCAATACAACCTAATCCTATATGGTGTACGGTGTACCATATGCGTATGAAAAGCAAAGACATAACTTTACGATGCAAAGTAAACAATACGGATGAAAATGTTCACCTGTAATTAGCCCTCTCTTGAGTTTACCTATAAAAAAAGATGATTGAAAAAAAAAGGGTGACAATAGCAAGATAAATAACTGTTTGATCAACAGATAAAAGAAAATAAAAGAAAGGATTGAGGTTATACTTTTGTGTATCTTAGGCTTGTTGGTGCACTGAGTTCTTCTTGTAGAAGGATCCAAAGTGCAAATTTTTCCTTGAGCTTCACAGTTGCTACAATTTGGTTTTAACCAATTCAAATGGAAATCTTGTTTTTCCAGTAGATCTTGTGGAAATGGTGTTTCTTGAATATTTGTACACGAAGTAATAGGATATGAGTCAGTCCCATCATGTAAAGGAATGGCAATTACTTGATAGCCGGGAACATCAAGGCAAGGAACATGTATACAATTAGTAGCTTTCCGGTTTCCAGAACAATTGAACAGACTGTAGTTATTATACAAGTGATGTGTAATCAAGTTGAATGGGGAGGCTGATAAGTTAAGTTGCAAAAGCTTCTGCAAAAGACACCCATCAGGATCATGTAGTTTCATCTTTTGAGATACATAATCAATTTCTTTTACTACCAGATTAACTGAAAAAGGCAGTTTTAGCATGGTCTTGCTCTTGTTGCAATACAAATCAAAACCTGGGTACCCGCAATGTTCTGGCTGTAGAAATTTGAAAGGAAACCGAATGCTCGGGCCACCTTTACTGCACCTGGTTATCGTACAATCATCTGATCCTATTACAATCAGTGGGAAGAACAACAAGAACATGTAACAGATCAAGATGGGTGTTTGAATCTTCGAAGTCATGTTCTGCCTCTCACTCTCTTATCAATGTGATCTTAGATAATCAAATTTTATTTCAAATAATTATGGTGCAAAAAGGAAAAAAAAGGCTTGGTGGTCCAGGCTTCTCCTCTATCAAGTTGCCATTCGAATTGACTGCATTTGTTAGCCCATGTTAGCAAAGTATTTCTGTGTCAAAATATAATTTTATCAAATCAATCATATCCTCATACCTCGTGCGACCTTCCTGTATACTATACAATTCTCCACCATTCATTCTTTAAAAAAAAAAAAAATCTTTTTTCTATTTTGAAATAGAAATAGTTTGCTATTAAGGGCTTAGCAGGAAGCATCCCGGAAACATTCGGCCAACCTGAGACATGATGACAAGACTATTTGAAAATTCTTTGTCCCTGAACCGTGTGGACCTCTGTGTGGAGAGAGGATAGAATTGTCCACTTTCACAAAAAACAAAAAAAAAAAAAAAGAAAAAAAAAAAAGAAAAGAAAAATGAAATGTTGATTAGCATACATCTTAGTTTTGAAGATAGATTTAAAATAATATAAATATTGTTCTATCTAACAGCTTATGTTTTTATATCGAGTAGCTTAACTTGGTATTACAGCAGGCAAAGGTAGTGAACTCAAGTCTCCCTGCTACGCAATTAAAAATAAATATCTACATTAGGTTTTGATTGGAAAAACCTTCCAACGCGTGATGGATGTTTTGAAGTAGATTTAAATAATAGGATTGGGGAACAATCTAACAGTTTTTACTGCCTTTCATCTAGTGTCCTCTTTTGATTATTACACATCCCAGTTCCTTGCATTGAGCCTACCTCAACTTGACTTTAGTTCATGAAGCGGGGCAGTCTACCGTCAGCAGTGTTTATCCACATTATCACAAGTCATTGGCCAGTAATCTTTATAAATCCTTGAATAATTCCTTACCTACCAATCCACCTCCCCAGTGACAGAGAAACTAGAACCTTGAAAATCATGCTTAGACAAATCTTCCACTTTGAGTGTTTATCTGCTCTCTTCTTATTCCAGTTACTTCAAACGCTTAGCGCAAGACAAAATCTCAAGTGTAACCCTTCTGCTTGTGGTAGGATTCCCAATATTAGCTTCCCTTTCAGGTTAAAAGGGGATTTAACGTCCTGCGGTGATTCTAGTTATGAACTAGTTTGTGAAAACAATACGGCCTTCCTATATCTAAATTCCATAAAGTATCATGTGCAAGCCATCAACTACCACAATTTCACTATCCGGCTTGTTGATGCTGCCTTAAAAAATGGTGATTGCTCCTTTCCTCAGTATTCTCTGTATGAATACAACTTCTCTACTAATTATCCTTATAGCATCTACAACCACAAAGAATTTGCTGAATTAAATAAGCCTGTTAGTTTCATGAGCTGCCCTCATCCCCTGAATTCTTCTCTATCTGTCGAAACTTCTCATTGTAAAAACAGGGTTTATGCTTCCAATGCTTCTTATTCATCAACCACAAGATACACCTATGTTAAGGTTGGCCATTTAAATGTCTCAGATATAAAATACATGTGCAGCATGGATGTCATAGTGATGACATCATGGTCATTTAAGAATGTTAATAAACTTTCCCTATCAGAAATCCATAGCTCTCTGCTTTATGGATTTGAGCTTTCATGGTATGGTTCACAGGTTCGCCTCTGCAGAATGTTGAGATCTTGCCCATGTAACTCTCGAGTAGAATCTTACGTGTGTGGTAAATCTTTAATGATTAACTTGTTCTTTTCCTCTTCAATAGTTCAATGCCCGCATCCCTTTTGTATTCCCTGGCCATATGCATGACCTGTTTTCACATTTCTAAAGTTATTTTTTTACTTCATTTTATTTCTGGACATCAACCTTTTTAACTTGAGTAACTTGCTCTTTTCTGTTGTTATTTTGCTTGTGATTTATTAATGCTCAGTGGTCAAAGAAATTTACAATACAGTATGCACGTATGAATAACCTATGTTTTTTCTTAAAATAATAAATATAACATTCTTTTCTTCAGTTTAATATTGAAATTCTTCAAAAACCATAGATTTGGTGATGTCCCGGCACTTGACATATGATATGGTATAATACAAACTGTTGATGTGATTTGAAGAGAGAAGCCCCGCTATAGAGAGTTTTACTCTCTCCTTAAGGAGAGTATACCCTGGTGTAGCTACATCTTATTAGGACTTGGGGGATTGAGAGTCCCTCAAGCTCTGATCACATACAGCCACACAGGAGGTGCACTCTCCTTAAGATTAGAGTAATACTCTCCTCAGAAAATTTGCAACTTCATATCCTTATATGTAAAAGTTTCTTTAATTATTTTAATCCCTTTTCTGAGGACTTTTTGTGGCTTTCGAAAATGTAGGCCTCTTCGGAAAGATTGTGCTCATAGTTGCTGGTAACGATTCTTTCACTCTTTGATCGTCTCATCTCGGTTCAGGTTAATGAAAGACAATTATTGTGTCTGGCTACCTGTTTATGAATCAATTAAAATGAAAAATCATTATGGCTGGTCATATGTACTTTTTCTAAAATATTGTTAAATAAGATGCCAGGTAACATTTATTAAACCAAAGTTGTAGAGCACACATGAAGATCAATTTAGGCAATGGTACCATTCTATCACAATTGTATACCCATGAAATGTGCATAAAATGATGTTTCAACTTTGTAGACTAGAAACAAAAAACTAATCGCAATTTTTAGCAACCCCCCCCCCCAATTTCTTTTAAAAAAGGAAAAAAGAAAAAAAAAAAAAAAAGGGAAAAAGGAAAAGGAAAGAAAAAGTAAAAGAAAAATTGAAGCACGTCATGTTATACTTGAAACTCCTCCCATTCCCCAACTTTCCTCATTCATCCTAAACTACTGTCCGCTTTCCTTGAAAAGTATAGTTGATTTATTAGTTTTTCTTTTCCATTTTTTTTTTAAATTCCCATATTTAATGTGCATTTGCAATCAACAAATAAGAACAATTTATATCAAATATTAAGTAAATGAAACAGTATGTGCATGTTTATGAGTTTTTTACTCCAATCTGCCAGCATTGTTGTCAACTGTTGGCCACTTTTTCCTTTTGTAAATTGAAAATTTTATGAATTTAAAGTTTCCCAATTTCTAGAAGTAACTTGAAAATTGAATCAGATTGCAGAGTGTTAATGCTATTTCAAATCTTATTTCCTCCTGTCTTATTGTGTTACTGGTCTACTTACAGGGATTGCACCAATGTTGTATATTGCGATAGGTAAGTTATTTTGATTTCACAAGAGACATCCACACACACGTGCCTAGCTCATTGAGATCATGTTGCTTATGTGTTGAAGACGGGAAAGAGTGAAGTATCGTCTTATTGAACAGATTTCTCATTATTCTTCTCGTAATCTATGTGAAATGCAGCCCACCTTGCAGTGAATATCCTAATTGGAATACCTTTTGTGACCGTACTCCTTATCTATAAATTCAGAAGAAGGCATTTGTCCATGTTTCACGCAATCGAAAGCTTTCTACAAAGTCAAAATAACCTAATGCCGATCAGGTACTCATATTCAGAAATACGTAAAATGACCAAAGGTTTCCGGGAGAAACTGGGTGAAGGAGGTTATGGTTCTGTTTACAAAGGAAAGCTTCGAAGCGGAAGGGATGTAGCTGTGAAAATACTGGGTAAGACCAAAGCAAATGGACAAGATTTCATCAATGAAGTTGCTACCATTGGAAGAATTCATCATGTCAATATAGTTCGACTTGTTGGCTATTGTGTAGATATGTCCAAGACGGCTCTTGTATATGATTTCATGCCTAATGGTTCGTTAGAGAGGTACATTTCTTGCCAACAAGGAAGCAATGATTCATTAACTTGGGAGAAAAAGCACACGATTGCACTTGGAGTGGCTCAAGGGATTGAGTATTTGCACCGGGGGTGTGATATGAGAATTCTGCATTTTGATATCAAGCCACACAACATACTTCTTGACAGTAACTTCACTCCAAAGGTCTCTGATTTTGGGCTGGCCAAATCCTACCCAACAGGAAATAGTATTGTGAATCTCACTGCTGCAAGAGGTACAATTGGTTATGTAGCTTCTGAATTGATAAATAGAAGCATTGGGGCTGTCTCATACAAGGCAGATGTTTATAGCTTTGGGATGTTGTTGATGGAAATGTTAGGTCTAAACAGCAACTTGGTAGAAAACACACAGCATTCTAGCCAATACTTCCCTGATTGGATATATGATCGTTTCAACAAGGGAAAGGACATTGAAATTGGAGATGCCGGCGACTGTAGCCATGAAGAAAGGGAGTTCAAGAGGAAGATGACGATAGTGGCATTATGGTGCATACAGATGAATCCAGTGCATCGTCCTTCGATGGGTAAGGTACTGGAAATGCTTGAAAGTGAAGTTGAGAATCTGCAAATCCCTCCCCAGCATTTTCAGCCACCTTTAGAGGTTGCATCACCTGATCAGGATCAAGCATTGGAAACAGATTCAACCGACTCCATAACCTTGTTGTGCAGCGCTTCTGGTTCCTTAAAGCATAGCAGTCAAGCAACAAACTGTAACCAATGAATAGTAACTTTGTGGTCATTCTGAAGATCGTCCTTCTATGGGTGAAGTTGAGAAGATGCTTTAAGCTCACATTGAAATTCTGCAGTTGCCTCGAAAACCCTTCAGACAATCAAGGAGGATGAAATCACTGCTCACTCTGCGCCACATGTATAGTGTAGGATATTAAGGTTTAAGATAAAGTTAATTGAACATATTGCAGGCATACAATGAATGACACAAGGTCATGTGGGACTTGTGTAATTCATTATTTAGAATTTAAAGTGATGTAATAATTTGTTTAAAAAAAAAAAAAAAGATCTTGCCATATGTATATTGTTTGAAACTCTATGTCAGTGATTCTCGAAAACTAAAATTCATGTATATTAACACTTTTAATGTAACTACTTTTATTTGTTAATACGTATTTTGCATTCTCCTACAAACATATTGGTAGATAACATTGACATGAAACAATAGAGGCGAGTGGTCATTTTTTATTGTTTCATATATCAATTGACTGGTATGTTGTCCTACCAACATGTCAATCATTGACCCATGTGAATTGCGTTCTTTTATTGTTACACAGCTGCATCATCTCCATTGTATTCTCACTAGTATAGTATCCTTAAATTTGGACGTATTGTATTCTCACTAGTATAGTATCCTTAAATTTGGACGTACAGCTCTCCCCTTCAATGAAATACTAGTTTTTCACGCGGGAAGAATAATTCAAAATAATTTAACTTATTATAAAAATTTGAGAAATTATATCCCCACACATGTTGTAAAAATAAATAAATAAATAAAATAAAAGTGAAAATTTTGACATCGTAGTATAATACTATATATTTTTAATTTTATTTTTAAAAATTTTTAACTGCTGATATCTATATTTTATTTTTTTATGCTTTGCGATCATACTTATATTTTATTTTAATCTTTTCGTATGATATAAATAATCAATTCATAAAAATCAACTATTGACTCCGTTTGTATGCTTCAAGACCTATGTGATAAGATAATATCTTAGTCAATTCTTAAACCCGTGAATAAATGTTCGATTACAATCCCTTTGCAATATCCAAAAAAAAAACTTTGTTGGTAATGGTTGATGTATGTTCATATAGGAGTATTTGCTGTGCTAGTAATCGTTCGATGAGTGTTCAAGGAGTGAATAAGCCATTAATAAGGACAAACAAATATTGGATAAAGTAAAAAAAAAAAGAAAAAGGAAAATCTCATTTAGAAGAAATTGAATAGAGATTTTCTAATGCAAAATTCCAAAAGAGTTTTTAGAAATAATCTGTCCGAAATCATAGAGAATCTTATCTCGATAGTTGGATTTTGATGGGATCGAAAGGAAAATTTTAAAAAATAAATATATAAAATAATTCGAAGATAGAATTATAAAGAAAAGATAGCATTATGAAGATGAGATAACTCAAAAATTTTGACGAAAACTCGAGTAGAAAATTAATTAAATATTTATATATATATATAGTCACACACACGTTAAAGTTTAATTGAGTACTTATTAGTGTAGTTCTAAAAAGAGAGAAACTATCGTAAAGTGAAGTGCCTTGAAAATTTGAAATGAATTTTAATGATATATGGTCATAGTCGAGTAGTTTTGAATTTAGCAGTGAGATTAAAATGCAAAAATAAATAACACCGAAGATGTGGTCCCATGGAAGCTAATGAACTGCGAACGAAAAATCCAGACAGACATTGAGTTTACAAGTGTCACTCTTATCATTATCAGAGTAAAAAAGACAAGTATTTTGTCTAACAATAAAAAGGGGAGGAAAAAGATATTGTCAAAACACCTAAAAGCGGAACCTTCAAGTTGACCCTTATCTTAGGGTACACAGAGTGACAAATATTAAAAAAGGGTACAATGTGTACAAAAACACAATTCTTCGTTTATCAATTCCACTATATTCAAGGAGATTTCTAAAGAGTAGAGGATTGGATAGCCTCAAATCGCGATTTTGCCCCCAAAACTATCAAGAGCAAATAAAGAATCAGTTATAATGCGTGGAAATAAATATAAATTTTAACTAATCATTGTTTTATCATTTTAATAGAATCAAAAGATCACTACAAAATTAAAGATAAGAAAAGAACAGTGAGAAGATAATGGGAAAAAAAATCTCATACCAAATATATCACTGTTTTGCCCTTCCAAATATTAGTCACCGACACTTTGATTATGGATTGCACTGCCATTTGCAAGTAATTTCTTACTGCTCCAATGAAATAAAGCGAAACATTGCCAATGCTAAATCCAACCGTGCTTTTTCTTCAAAAATTCAAAATAGCCTATATATATTTAGAAACAGAATTCACCATAATTATTAAAAGAAATATAGAATTATAGAATGCACACACTTTACAGAATCACACAAATAGCAGCAGATAACCAAGCCACAAAATGTTTATAAGTCCACAAATAGCTCTTTAAGAAATGGCCACCCAAAATTATAGGAAACATATTAGAGAAAGATGACAAATCTATGCACGTAAGTGAGAAATAATGTACAGGTGTGGAATATATGCACGGACTTTAAGAACTAAACAATCAAAATTAACCTCGACAATACACAACCGTAAGCAAAAAAACAATGAATCTCAATAACAATTTAGTAAAAACAAAAAGAGCATGATGCTTTATCCTTCCTTTGTTTAAGTGAATAAATCACAAATAATATTAACACAAACTCATCAATTATTCAAATCAACTTAAGGAAAAAAGTATATCCAACGTGAACCGCCCAAAATCTACAACAAAACCCCACATAACAAGAAACTAAATGTCAGCTATGGCTCTATATAGTTTATTCAAGGAACTGCAAGAAAAAAATTGCCTCAAATAAAATATACACCCATAAAAAAAAATTGCACAATTAATTATCATTGAAATATCATGAAACCGTCAACCTAAAGCACAAATATAACAGACCGGCCTATATTTAAGAAGATGCAATATATATCAATAAACTAAATGTCCAGCTATAACCCCGTATATTTGAGGAGCAATTTTTCTCATTTTTACTCTCTGCTATCTATACTACAACAATTCTGACTTTGATAGTTAGGAAGCAAAACGCAAGCTTACATTCTTGTAATAATGTCTAACAATATATACAAGCCCCTTACTAATGAGCTACTACTTAAGAGGTCTAAGAGCATCTACATTGATAGTGTTAAAGTAGGTTGTTAGTAGAGTTATTAGTTAATAACTCAAAAAACAACCTACATTGGTGGTGTTAAAGTGGTTGCTAAAAGCATTTAATTTAACAAGTTACTATTATTAAAGTTAACAACAAACTTAATACTTTATGTGGTTTTATTTCTTCTTTTTTATTTTAATTAAATTGGAATAGGTTCATCATTTGATTATTGAATTGATGATTAAATTTAACACTCTTATTTAGAATCATCAATGTGGCACAAATTAATAGTTAAATTTAACTTGCTTAGGTGTCCTTTAACAATCACTAAATACTCCACTTTTTACTTATGTGGATAGTTAATTTTAGCACTACCAATGTAGACGCTCTAAGACAACATTTTAGAAACCCATAATTCACTCACTCACAGAAAATTTATCAAACACATTAAAGTTCATTTCACACAAGAGTACCTTTATACAAATTCCCATATAATCACAAAGGCCATTAGAAGAGTTATCTGCCTAGTCAATTTGCAATGCCCACTCTACCATAAATGATTAAACCCCTAATAAATAATTTGGATGGATCTACAACATCTAATACAAAGAAAAGAAACAAAAACAAAAACAAAAATGCAAATCCAAGAAGAGCAATTACAGAGCAAACCCGGAAGAGCAAAGGATCAAAGGCAGCACATTTCATTAATGACTTACCATAATTAATTGAAAAATGACTTCAGTCCATAAATAAACTAATATTATAATTTGTATCCCAAAACATGAATGGGAGAAAGAAAAACAAGGGTAATATAGAAAATCACTTCATACATGAAGGAAAGCAGCGCTCTGGGCCCAAACGGTGCCGTCATGGCCAACGATAGCAGCGGCGATGAGGTGATTACCCTCAATATCAGCCATCAAATCCTAGGAATAAAAACTTAAATTATTGGAAACTCGATAGCAGTCAAAAGAAAAGAACTATGAGAAGAAATTCAATAGCAAAAATTGGGGAATAAAGCAACTTACCAAGCTGTGTCTTCAGAGCATCCATAGAACGCAAATTTTACCAAGCTGTATCTTCAGAGCATCCATGGAACGCAAATTTTCCCTAAAAAATTTCAGGCCCAATTTTTGTCAGATTGAAGCGAACGATGGTGGAGAGAGAGAGAGAACCAGAGAGAAAAAAAGAGGAATTTAAGGTCTAAAATGGGAAATTGGCTGAAAAAAGGCAGCGGCAAAATCGTAAACACACTGTAACTGGGAGCAGTAACTTGTGAGAGGGTAAACAGTAACTCCCTTGCGAATATATTTGATATATATGGTAAATATATATAAAGCATTTACCTCACCCGTTACCACATTTAAAAACAAAAAAAAAACAAATTATCCTTAGGAAAAGAGTGGCCGGAAAACTACGGTAATATTGTACCTAGTGTTCCAAAAAGCGTAAAGCGTGAAAAAATGTAGACCCCGAGCTTCGAGCATTGCGAGCTTAAGCGCGTCTAGGTGGCGCTTAAGCGTTAAAAAGCATTTCTTATTTTTTTTATTTTTTTTATTTTAACAAATCTAAAATTGTTAAATATTTGAAATATGTATCCTAAATTGGAAAATAAATGTAAAAATCATAAATATTATATCTACTTTATAATTTTAACAATTTTATGATACAATTTTGATATTTTCAAAAGGCAAAAGTTGGATAATTCCTACTTTATTATACATTTATGAGGATTAAATATTACAAAAATGATGTAATTGTAAAAAATAAATAACACTTACCCCTTAAAATAAAAACAAAAAAAACTCATTTAACACTTTTTACCAATAAGAAAATCACTTAAATAAATGAGAAGATATATAATCATCAATTCTCCACCCGTATATATATATATTTTTTATATATATAACAATAGCATATAACTTAAATGGAGTCAATAAACATATTATAAATCCGAACAATTTTCTTTTAAAAAATATTTACAGTGTTACAAATTCTACTAACATTATATATTAACACAATTGTTCTTGACTATTGCTAAAAAATAATATAATAATGATGATTTTTTTAATAAAATTTATTGGCCAAAAAATTCCAACTTGAAAAGGAAATTTAGTGATATTGCTTTAGTTTTTTATTGTCCCTGTAACATTCCGCGAAAATTTAACTCTTAATTAAGCTATGTGGCTGTTATTTTAACGATGATAAAATAATTGCCTAAATTGTATTAAAAGATTATAAAATCGTTACTCAGTTGATGTCAAAGAAAGATTGTGATCCTTGATCAACATAAATCAAAGTAAGATAACTAAATTATAAGACAACACAAAGTATAAGAACTTCTCTAAAAGTATAAGAACTTCTCTAACAATAAACGAATGAACCTCATTTCGCCACATCACCTACTAATTATACAGCGCCAAATCGTGCCACTTGTCGCATCTTGATTAACTGAACTCAAAAATTTATTAAAAAAAACTAAATCTTAACTATTATATATAGGGCAAAGGGGTCCTCAAAGTTCCCCAACACCCAAACATATCCCCTTCCTACCCCAAAACTAACTAAATTCATCCACAACCATGGTAGGAAGGAAATCTATCTTAAAAACCTATCAAACACTTAGTTTTACCCTTGAAGAATACTCCTTATCATATACAGAAAGGTTACAACTTAAAGAATGACTTTGAAGTGGGAAATATCAAGGTTTTGAAGGTCTTTTTCCATTTATAATTAAAGAAATCTTTGGAAAATCAAGAGATGAGTAATCGGTACTTTGATTCCCTTTCTTTTATTCATAACGTTTTCATAACAAATGCATGGATTTTTTATGCATTGTCATTATGCAAAGAAATTGGTTTATTACATTTAAATTACTAGTTAATATTCTACCTGTTTTGCTTTGCTTTGTAGTAATATGACCATATTGTGTGATCTTGATCATTTTGGTTATGTAGTAATCTTTGTGATATTATGGCTTACTACTCGATCTTGGCCATTTTGAATCCTTGAATCGTGTAGTATCATGTGTAGTAGTTTAACTAGTGATATGACATTCTTGTGCATCTAAAAGCTTTATGTATTTAATAGTTTTCTCTCTTAAATGAAAGGTGAATCAAAATATTTCGTTACTCACTGAGTACGTTATACTCACCCCTCCTTCCATCTAACAACTCTGTAGGCATAAAATTGAGAGCTTGGTGGCCGGATCGTTCCAAAGATGTAGAAGATCCATATATGTGATTGAGATTTCGATATATGACTAATGTTTCGTTGTGGGTAACCGCAATAGTTATTGTAACATGATATTATGTATAACAGTGTTTGACTTGTATTTGTAAAGTCTCGCCTTCAAATTTAAATTGAGATTTATTTTTCAAATGCTTTCGCCACCGTTAAACGTCGATAATACGAGAAAATAAAGTAAATAAATTTGGGGGCATGACAGTCCCACATTGAAAGTTTTATAAAAATGCAGCATAATTGGAGCTTATAAATAAGATGTGTCTTTGTGCACGTGATTATGTAAAGGAAATTTTGCGGACTTTGAGGCAAAATAAAAATTATCTTGGTCCTTTATATTTAACTTTAAGTTTAAATGATTGTCTTACATTGAAAATTTTGTAAAAAAGTAACATCATTGAGGCTTATAAATAATATGAACCTTTGTACAATTGACTATGTAAAGGAAATTTTGTGGACTTTGAGACAAATTAATAATTGTTTTGGTCCTTTATATTTAGTTTTAAGTTTAAATAGATGTTTTAGCCATATCTTGAAAGTGCGGTCAATAATTTTTATTGACTACTTTTTTCCCTGTTTATAGCCTAAGCGAGGCGTGAGGGCATTGTTTCAAGCTTAGACGCGCTTTTTAGAAGACGTATTGTACTGCAGACTCCTTTTATTTATCTAATTCCTATGTCCCTTTTTCATGTTTAAAACTATTATGAAAAGACAAGGACGTAACTAGCCAGCGAGAAATGAAGGGGCCGTTCGGTTAACTTATTTCTTCATTGGTTGTGGTATCTTTATTTTCCAATGTAGTGAGGTGACTTCTAAGGTCACTCAAGGCGAGGAATAGTATTTATTCTTTTCGAGTAATGCTAATTAATATTCCGATCATTATGCCTTCTTTATTTTGAAGAGAATTAAAACTATTACTATTATTATTTTACAATTTTGTGAATACCTTTTGTTCGGAAATTTTCCATGTATATTTCTTGAGTTTCTCTCACCTTTTTCCCCCATTTCTTTGTCAATTTTACGTCAGATTCATATTCCATATTTCTTACCACGACTTCCGAGCTAAAAAAAAAATATTTCGTCATCCATTTCTTTATTACTTAATTAAAGTATATATAAAGTAATAATAATAATATATCTAAACCGAGGGTCTTACACAATATCATGCGCCTATGTTTGATCAATTTAGGCAAATTAAACCAGAGGGAATAATAGTCAGAATGGTTTCAAATCATGAAATCATTACAATATTGTCATTATCGCGAGTCACAAGTTCATAGGATAGATTTTTAGCCGATGAATGCAGGTAGCCAACTAGAATGGTCCAAGAAAATGGACCGCCCTACATGTTGATTTTTGAGAGGTTACTTGGCAGTCCCTTTCTCCTCCCAGCCGGGTGGCGGGATAGGGCTGGGAGGAGAACATTTTTGGAACCTGCGTATGTGTTCAAATTGGCGTGCATATCACTGATCAAACCACCACTTCTAACACCCGAAATATCTGCAAACCCGTAATCCTGCGATCTCCCTTTTTCCATTTTTGGTTGACAGGTATTCGTGGTGCCAAAGGGCAATAATGGAATGGAAGGGCTACCTCGAAACATGAAAAAATGAAAGTGAAAATTTGAATGTCACGGTTATACCTCTTTTCTGCTAAATTAAAATATCGCGGAGAGAAAAACCTTCCCCCGCTGTGATTTCACTCTCCACCTCTCTCTGATTTCATTCAAACTCCCCCCATCTCTCTCTCGAATTGGGATTCGGAATGAACCCCACACCTTGCTCCCACTTGGATTAATGTTTTAGGGATCCGACGTTACCTACAGAAACAGCCGATCTGCCTAACCATTCATTCGATATGTCCTCGCTGATTCCTTGAGGCTGCACCTTGCCGTGATTGTGCGTGACAATATCCGGTACCATTGAATCCTTTATGCAATTTTTTAGTTAGACTATTCGAATCCTGGCAATTTAATTGAACACCCATGATTTGTTTTTGTCTTAATTTTAGAAACAGAAATTGTGGTTAGACTATTGTACGGTTCGACGGGCAGGATAACATGAACCCTTTTTTGCGATTTTTTTACCTTAATTTCACAAATTGTGGATTGAAGAATATAGAAAAATGACTTAATGTAGATTTTTAAAAAAAAATTGCTGATGGGGTGGGGAGTTGGATTAGGAGAAAATGACCCGTGAAAGTGATATCAAATTCCTTCTTCCAATTTCTCCAATTCGGTTTTGTTCCTCTTTGTCTCATCTGTAATGTTTCTATTTTTTTTGTTTTTTTTTTTGGTTATTTTTTTCTCTCGGGTTTGGTGAATGGATCTACTGCTCCGCGTAATGTTTCTTCTACCCCCCCCCCTTTTTGCTTTTGTGAACAATTTATGTGGTTGTAGGTGGGGGCAAAGTTCATCTGCAATTCTCTTGCTCTACCCGATTTCAAGGGGGAGAGAAACTAATTTCGAGTACCCTATCATATTTTGGGCAGAAAGTTCCCTGTAGTGCGATTAAGTTCACATACATGTGTTGTTGAATGAACTTTATTGTTTAGATTAAAATAACGACGGCGTACAAGGCAATTTTTTTGGGTCTCATTTGAAAAGCTTTCAATTATTTTCACGTTGTAGTTTCAAGTCATTTTACAGACGGAGATGATGATGAGTAGTTCATTGAAAATGGTTTTCTCCTCTTTTTTTTTTTTTTTTTTTTCCTTACGGGGAGTTGCTCTTGTGTCTCGTCTTAGTGTTTTCTAACCATTTACCATGTCCAAGGTAATTAACTCGATATGTTGTTTTTACATTTATTAAAATTAATAACGTTTTTATATGTTTTTGCATATTGCTAATTTCAAATAGGAAGGGTGTTCATCTAGCAAGAAGGAGAGTTGAAGGACCCAGATGAAAGAGGCGTTAGAATTCTCAAGTTAGGCGGGCGTGATATTGATCTGAGAAGCTCAAGAAACAACTGAACGAAATATGTGAGGCAGATTTCCAAGGAATAACCATTGAGCTTTCCGGGTGTTATTTCTGGCACCTCAACTATGAGGACAAGCGGGAAATCGATTGAGGAGTACGCTAGCTGAGGTGGCCAGAATATACTTTTGCATTCGAAAGTGTGTGCTTATTTCTTAAACATTTTTCATTTCTCATATTAGTAGTGTAGAAAACGTGTTTTCCTCAAATTTTTTTGTATGTTGGTGCGTATTGATGTTATTCAAGCAGCATAAGAAGGCAGTAGTTGAAAGCTTGGAGACGCAGTTTGCTGAAGTTCTGACTCTACTTAAAGAAAGCACAATGCCCATGAAATTACGTCTCAAATATGTCTAGAAAATCTCGATGTTTAATTAATCTCGTTACATTCCCCCCGATGAGTTGGTCCTTTGCTATTTATTATCTGCTCTAATTTGCCTCCCTGCCAAACAAGTATCATATCTCTCTATTTTCAGTTGGGAATCCTGTTGAACTCCTTGAAATTAGGATGCTTGATTTTCTGTGCCCGCCAATAGAAAAACAACTGAAGTTATGCGGTTCCTATATCCCTGAATATGGGAATGCGGTCCCAGGAGAGTGTCTGTGAAATAACTGTGATGTCTAGAACCAAATTCAGAGCTCATCTGCAAGCAGTCATTGATAACGAAGATCACCACCAACATGTTCTAGAATTGTGTGGACAAATGCATTGCCATTGCATGGAAAATTCTGAAACAGCAATTGCAGCCAATTGCACAGCTATTCTTGAAGAATCTGGAGCAGCAAGTTGCTGCAGCCGAGAAGGTTCAAGGAAGGCAGCCAAATGCACCGATTTTCTGGGCAATTCTGGAGGGATTTAGAAGCTGCTACCTCCGACCTCTTTTGCCTATAAATACCCACTAACCCTTTTGCATTTGAGTGGCAAGAGAGAGAGTGAATTGAGGTAGTATGCAAGTGAGAGAATTGAGTGTGTGAGTGGAGTGCTCGTGAGGTTAGTGCAAAGGAGAGAAAATAATCAAACACTTGGGTGCAAAGAAGTGAGGTGTGTGAGTGGCATCCACTATAATAGAAAGAAGCAAGCAATTTTGTTTGTATTTTGTCCAAACTTTGTGTGAATTATTCTTGATAGTAAAGTCTTGCTTTCTCTCTAAATCTACAAATTGGTATAAGAGCTTTGTCGAGTGAGGGCCTAGTGATTTCCAAGAGTACGGCAATTAAGGGGATATTATTGGGCGTTGAAGGCTCGTGCACAATTTGAGGTTGTGAAGCTTAAAGATTGCTTGGTTAGGAGGAGGTATCCAAGTCACGATAGCGGATCTACAAGCAGTAGGTGGAATGAAGAAGCTCAATAATCAAAATTATACCACATGGAAGACTTGTATGGAGTCCTATCGCCAAGGTCAAGACTTGTGGGAAATTGTCGGCGGAGAAGAGGTGACACCGCCAGACAATGCCAGTGCTCTAAGGAAATAGAAAATTAAGGCAGGAAAGGCGTTATATGCACTCAAGACAATAGTCGAAGAAGAGCTGTTGGAGTATATACGGGACGCAAGCACTCCAAAGCAAGTGTGGGACACCTTAGCAGCGTTGTTCTCCAAAAAGAATGAGTTCAAGCTACAGCTTCTCGAAAACGAGTTACTGTCAGTGAAGTAAGGGGAGATGACGGTATGTGAGTACTTCAACAAGGTAAAATCTCTCTGTCGTGAAATCTTTGAACTAGATTCAGACAGTAAAGTCCTTGAGTCGAAAATGAGGAGAATAATTATCCATAGATTGAGACCTGAGTTTAGCGGCATTATTGCCGCAATACAAGGTTGGTCAGAGCAGCCTTCTTTGATCAATCTTGAAAATTTGTTGGTCGATCAAGAAGCGTTGACCAAGCAAATGGTAGATGTCTTATTAAAGAAAGAAGAAGATGCTTTATTAAACTATAAAAAGAAAGGGCGACCACGTCAATAAGATAAGAGAGAAAAGAAGAGAGGAGGAGAAAAGGACTTTGAGACAAGTGGAGTACCACAAGATCGCGACAAGAGAGGCCAATTGTCCAAGGCATACAAGAAGGGCCCGTGTTATGTCTGCGGTAAATGAGGCCACTATGCCAAAGAATGCCAGTTCAAGAAAAATGTAGCAAAAGGAAATATGGCAACCTCTAATGAGCGAGATAAATACAATAGTGAAGAAGAGTGGGATGTTGAGGCATCCACTGCAATAGTTGAGGAGGCTCAAAAGGAGGAAACTAAATCAAGTCAAGAAGAAGAGACGGCATTGGTGGCAGTTATACCTGAACGAATAAACTATGAGAAAGATTGGATAGTCGACTCATGTTGTTCCAGTTATATGACAGGAGATAAAGAGAAGTTGCAAAACACAACAGAATATAAGGGAGGCCAGATGGTGGTAACTGCAAATAACTCAAGACTACCAATAGCCCATATTGGCAAAACTGTTATTACACCGCGATTTAGTCCTGGTCAGGTACAGTTGCAGGACGTCTACCACGTGCCAGGCATGAAGAAGAATCTACTGCCAGTGGCGCAACTTACGGCTTCAGGTAACTTCGTCCTCTTTGGACCTAAAGACATAAAGGTGTATCGAAATATCAAGATCTCCGGTACACCTGTCATGGCGGGACGACGATTAGAGTCTATTTACGTAATGTCAGCAGAGTCTGCTTACGTAGATTATACTCGAAAGAATGAGACAGCAGACTTGTGGCACGCCAGACTAGGACACATGAGCTATCATAAACTAAAGGTAATGATGAAAAAGTCAATGCTCAAGGGTCTTCCTCAACTCGCGATAAGAGATGACACGGTATGTGCTGGCTGTCAATATGGTAAAGAGCATCAGCTACCATATGAAGAATCGGGCTATAGAGCACAGAAACCATTGGAGATGATACATTATGACGTGTTTAGACCAGTTAAGCAACCTTCAATTCAAGGCATGCGCTATATGGTGATATTCATCGCTGACTTCTCAAGGTACATCTGGGTTTTCTTTACAAAAGAAAAGTCAGAAGTATTTGCAAAATTCAAGAAATTTAAAGAAAAAGTTGAAGGAGAAGTTGGAGATAAGATTCGATGCCTTCGAACGGATAATGGGAGAGAATACACATCAGGAGAATTCTCCCAATATCTTAGAGAACAGAAGATTCACCATCAGCTGACATGTCCGAACACCCCATAGCATAATGGTGTAGTTGAAAGGAAGAATCGCCATCTTGCTGAAACATGTCGAAGCATGATACACGCAAAGAAAGTGCCAGCAAGGTTTTGGACAGAGTGTATAAAGACAGCCGCACATGTGATCAACAGGCTGCCATAGCCAAAGTTGGGATTCATGTCACCATTTGACAAACTGTGGAAAACTAAACCCACAGTTAGCCACTTATGTAAAATCCCGCAAAAATTATTTAACAAATAAATTTGACGACATGATAATTATTGTACCAACAATTAGAATAAATACTCGAATCTTTCACTATTTGTGTCCCAAGATTAATAATTTAATTCTCAAATAAATAAGGGTCGGCTAAATCATTCTCGAGATACATGATGTTGAATTTGCTAAATTAAAGAACACTTGATATTTTTGAAAATAAAAATATTAGTATTCTTGCCAAGTGTCAAAAGATGCTATTTTTAAAATTAATAAAGTTGTTAGTTTTGCCAAGTGTGTATAACACTTGGCATATTTGTGAATAATGAATGTGTTATTTTGCCAAATCATAAAACATGTACTACTTTTATAATTAATAAACAATGCTAGTCTTGCCAAATGTCAACACATGCCATTTTTATAATTAATTAAATTGCTAATATTGCCAAGTGTAAAGGACACTTGTTACCTTTGCAAATTATGAATTTCAAATGAGATTTAAATATAACTAAATCCTAATTCTATAAAAGGGCAATTGATCTAAAGCTTCCCTCACACATTCATCCACGTCCCTTCACCCTATAAAAATATATTATTATTCCTTATTCGTAATATAAAGATCTAGTATTTAATTGGAGAAAACATATGAGGAGATTATTAATAAGAAAGATTATCGAGTGAGAAAGATTAAATTAAAAGGTGAGTAACGGTATTTTGATTCCCTTTCTTTTTTTTCATAATGTTTTCATAAAGATATACTTGGATTTTTTATGCATCGTTATGGAAAGAAAGATTGGTTCATTGCATTTGTATCGCTAGTTAATACTCTACCTGTTCTGAGTTGCTTTGTAGAATATAGCTTTGCTATGTGGTCTTGGCCGTTTTGAATTGTTTCCTGCACTATGGCCTATTCAATAATCTCAGGATAGGGAAGATTAGCGTGGTGTCTGCTCTGAATTGGAACTTCGGTATAGGTCAACTTAGGTTCATTGTGGATCCGCTTAATTGAATTGATATGAATCTGGAGCATACCGCGGGTAGTAATTTAACTAGTGATAAGGCCCTTTTGTACATCCATAGACTTTGTGAAATACATGGTTTTTTTCGAAAATGCATTTCTTAAATGAAAGGTGAATTAAAATATTTTGTTATTCACTGAGTACGTTGTACTCACCCCCCCAATTTCCTACAATTTTGTAGATAGTTGAAGGCCAGATAATCAAGAAGCAAGCCAAGGAACGGAGGATGCTCGCGGAGGGAAGTGGATTTTGCATGTAGAAAGAATTGTGGAAAATACAAAATGGGCCATCTACGTGGATATGTTTATAAATGTGTGGCTTATCTTATGTAAACCAATGAACAAATTGTTTGTACGTCTCGTCCCCGTTATTTGTGTAAATGCTTTTGCTCTCGAATGTATTAGAATTTTAAGAAAATTGTAAAATTAGCGGGGCGTGACAACTTCAGAGTCTTTGGCTGCGTTTGCTATATGTTCATGCCGAGTCACTACGGAGCAAATTTGACAAAAAGGCGATCAGGTGTATATTTGTGGGATATGACAGCCAAAGAAAAGGGTGGAAATGCTGTGACCTGACTACTAATAAGTGCTACACATCCTGCAATGTTGTATTCGATGAGGCATCTTCTTGGTGGACACCACAATAAGTGGAACTACCATATTCAAAGGATATTGAGGATAAACTCCAGGAAAGGATCGAGAATCTCCCAGAGGCGCAAGAAACTCCTGAAGAAATAGAAGAGTTGATTAGTGAGGAAGACTCTCCAAGGACACCACAGAGTCCTTGGCAAACTGATGTGTATCAAACACCAGAGGTAGCTAGACAGACAATACCAGAAGAGGCTAGGCCGAGCCAACAAGAAGAGGTTGAGGTGTCACCAAGTCCTCAACCACAGCTCAGAGATCCACAGATAGAAGAAGCAAAATCCCAAGTATGCCAATGCAGCAATTGAAGAAGACGTCGGTATAAAAGAGCCGGAGACATTCGAAGAGCAACCCAGCATGCTGAGTGGAGAAAAACAATGGACGAAGAAATCATGGCTCTAAAGCAAAATGAGACATGGGATTTGGTACCCAAACCAAATGGAGTTAAACCCATAACATGTAAGTGGGTGTATAAGGTAAAAAGACGACCCGATGGATTGATAGAGAGATACAAGGCTCAATTGGTGGTTCGAGGATTCTCACAACAATATGGGCTAGACTATAATGAGACATTCAGCCCAGTGGCCAAGATTACTACAGTAAGAGTGCTAATAGCACTGGCTGCTAGTAAAGCTTAGAAGCTATGGCAGATGGACGTAAAGAATGCATTTCTACATGGTGGGCTTGATCGAGAAATATATATGGAGCAGCCTAAATGATTTGAAGATAAGGAGAATCCAAGCCACGTGTGCAAATTAAAGAAGGCTCTATATGAGTTGAAGCAAGTGCTATGAGCATGGTACGGTAAGATAGCAGAATTCTTGGTCCAATGAGGATACTCAGTGGCACTAGCAGATTCAAGCCTCTTCGTCAAAGTGCAAAATAAGAGACTAGCTATAGTGCTAGTATATGTGGACAATCTTATCATCACCGGAGATGTTGTGGAAGAAAGCCAGCAAACCAAAAGAAACCTGTCCGTGAGGTTTCAAATGAAAGAGCTTGGAGAGCTAAAATATTTCTTGGGACTTGAGTTGGAAAGAAGATGGGCTATTCATGTGCCAACAGAAATATGCCAGAGATCTGCTACGCAAGTTTCGAATGGTCGACTGTAAGCCTATATCAACTCCAATTGAGGTAACCTCTAAGCTCTGTGCCGAAGAAAGCAAAGACTTGGAAAATACAACCATGTACAGGCAGCTTGTTGGGAGTCTAATTTACCTGACGCTGATACGTCCAAACATTGCGTATGTAGTGGGGATAGCAAGTCACTTTATGAAAAAGCCAAAGAAGCCACACCTTGAACAGCAAATATTAAGGTACGTAAAAGGAACCATCAATTATGACCTGTTTTACAAGAAAAATAAAGATTGCAAGGTTGTTGGCTATTGTGACGCAGATTATTGCAAGAGGCAACCCACAGTGTCCTTGTCAACAGCAGAAGCAGAATATAGAGCATAGGCACTGGCAGCTCAAGAGAATGCATGGATAATACAACTACTAAAGGATCTACATCAGCCGATTAGTTATGCGATGCAACTACATTGTGACAATCAGGCATTCATTCGCATTACAGAAAACCCAGTGTGTCATGCAAAGACAAAGCATGTCGAAGTACACTATCACTTTGTCAGAGAGAAGGTGCTCAAAGACGACATCGACTTGAAGTATATCAACACTGAAGAACAAGTGGCGGATGTCTTCACCAAAGGACTTAATGTTTCAAAGTTTGAAGATTTCGAACATGTTTGGGAATGATGCAAAGAGAAGACTTGAATGTTGGGGCTGAAGGGGAGAATTGAAGATCATCACTAACGTTTTCTAGAATTGTGTCGACAAATGCATTGCCATTGCATGGAAAATTATGGAACAGCAATTGCAGCCAATTGCACAGCCATTCCTGAATATTCTAGAGCAGCAACTTGCAGTAGACGAGAAGGTTTAAGGAAGGCAGCCAAATGCACCGATTTTCTAGACAATTCTGGAGGGATTTAGAAGCTGCCACCACCGACCTCTTTTGCCTATAAATACCCACTAACCCTTTTGCATTTGAGTGACAAGAAAGAGAGTGAATTGAGGTGGTATGCAAGTGAGAGAATTGAGAGTGTGAGTGGAGTGCTCGTGAGGTTAGTGCAAAGGAGAGAAAATAATCAAACACTTGAGTGCAAAGAATGAGGTGTGTGAGTGGCATCCACTATAATAGAAAGAAGCAAGAAATTTTGTTTGTATTTTATCCAAACTTTGTGTGAATTATTCTTGATAATAAAGTCTTGCTTTCTCTCTAAATTTACAATTGATAGAGGCTAATTGGCGCAAAAGGACCTTAACGTATAAGATTGATGTGCAAATGGACCCTATCATTTTTACTTTGGCAAATTAAACCTCAACCTATCACTGTTCATGCGGAAAAGGACCCTATCATTTTTCTCTTGGCAAATTAGACCCCAACCTATCACTAGTCATGAGGAAAAGGACCATCCGTCTTTTTTCATCAAAATTTCCGTTAACTCGTGCATATTCTCTCACACCCAGTTTCTTGACAAGGATATTTATATCTTTTAAAAAATACAATCTTTTTTTTCCTCCTGTCATTATAGTATATTTAATTATTATTTATTATTATCATAGTCATCATCTTTTTTACAAATTAAAATTGAGTATTGATTCACCGCTAGATATTTAGCCGTACTAGGAGATGATATGACATGTCAAATATCACATATCTAACACACCGCATTAACATCTGGTGGCATATTTGAGGTTCATCCATGTCAATTTTAAGCCATGGGGTTCAAATATGAAAATGATATGATACCAGATGTTTATATGGAGTGTTAAATATGTGTTATTTGACATGTCATATCATCTCCTAGTACGGCTAAATATCTAAGGGTAAATCAGTACTCAATTTTAATATGTCAAAAGATGATGATAATAATAATAAATAATAATTAAATATACTCTTATAAGAGGTGGAAAAAAGAGATTGTAATTTTTAAACGACATTAATATCTTTGTCCAGCTACTGGGTGTTGGAGAATATGCATGCAGTTAATGGGAGTTTTGATGGATAAAGACAGAAGGACCTTTCCCGCATGAATAGTGATAGGTTATGGTCTAATTTGCCAAAAGAAAAACGATATGGTCCTTTTCCGCATGAACAGTGATAGGTTAGGGGTCTAATTTGTCAAAGTAAAAAGGATAGGGTCCATTTGCACAGCAACCTCATACGTTAGGGTCCTTTTGCGCCAATTAGCCCATTGATAAACTTGTGGAAAATGTGAGTATTTTATGAGGGCAAATGTATGCACTTCAGTAGTTTTAGGGCATTGCAAAATATGTGAGAAATTGAATTCGAACGAACTGTTACAGAAGAGAAATATGCACCTTCAACTTGATGAGAAATTGCGAGTTATAAATCTTTAAATCTTCAGGCTTTAAATTTTAATTGATTCTGACATCTGAGAATTGCATAAGCATGCTTGAAGCTTTCTATTATGCGGTTTTATTCTACTTCCTATCGAGCTGCAGCTTGCTACCAACTGGAAGATAATCCAAGAATCAAAGGATAATGTAATAGAGTCAAATTTATGGCAGATGATGCTGCCTCTGAAGGATTTGTTGGCTAATACTATTACGAAACTACACTCCGTACTCGAAACTCATGTGTCTGTCATAATGTGCTGAGGTTTCTGGGATCGCATGGGCCAGGTAAATTTATAGCTTTTAAAACCTACTAGCATTTACTTTAAAATGGTTCATCTAAATTCTTGTTTTAATCAGGATATGCTAAAGTTCTTGGAGGATAGGAAGGAAAACAGATCCTGGTAAGTTACACTGATCAGGCCCTGATTTACATTTTATTCTTTACTGTGAAAGTGTTTTATTTTCCTGTTTGGTCAAGTTATCAATATTTGCCATGTTTGTGTTTTACTTATTGTTCAGGTTCTGAATGACACATTTGTTTCAGAAATGCAACAATTACTTGGCCATACACTACATGAGAAGGATCTCGAAGCTCCACAATTCATCCTAAATCTACCATCAATGTTTTCCTAGGGAATGTGTTTTCCTCAACTGGCATACTCCTCAAGAGATTTCGCCGCTTGTCCTCGTGGTCGATGTGCCAGAAGTAAGAGCCAGAGAGCTCTTTTGTCTCAATAGGTGTTCCTTGGCGATCTGCCTCATATATTTTGTCAGCGGTTTCTTCAGCTTGTTGAGGTCAATATCAAGTACGCTTACCTTGAGAATTCCTCTTTCGTCAGGGTCCATCAATTTGGAGTGAGGTTTTTCACCCAAGGTGAATGGGCTATCTACTTCCCTTTCCTCCTTGCTAGATAAACGCTCTTGCTATTTGAAATTAGCAATCTGCAAAAACATGTGAAAACAGTGTTGAAAGTGTTAAAAAGTGTTCTCTTTAACCGAGCACCACCCTTATCAATTTAACACGCTGAATATGGTGATTCATGATGATATTTCTTTTCTTTTTTTCCCATCATCAAAGTATAATATCTGTTTCCATTTGGTGCCATAAAATTGATCTATACCTGAGAAAAGATGTTGAGGTTGAGCATTGAGTTTACAACGCGCTTTGGAGAATTTTAATAGATCAGCGATCACAACACTCTTCCGAGAATTTCCCTCCGTTTCTGATTTTGACTTGCACTTCATCAAGGGACATGGATTCGCAGAACATGTCACTACACGATTGTTGACATATAGAGTAACCCATCAAGGGACATGAATTCGCAGAATCATTTTGTATAAAGCTAATCAAAGCATCTGATGTAATCCACCATCTTTTGTATTCATTCTTTTCTCAAGCAATCGATTTTCTGAAAATCTATGACAGTGCCGAAAAGAAGGCCCTTATTCTGTGTTCTTTCATCATGTGGGGATATCGGATAAGGTAACCTTTTGAGATTGAAAGATGAGCCACAGAATTGTGGCCGCCCACTCTTGATGGCCGCAAGAACCAGATAATATTGTCCTCACCATCATTGATAAAAGGGCAATTTTTGCATTTTATCCCCAATCTTTGCCAATTTTAACAATTTCGTCCCTAACCTTTTTTTTGAAGCATATAGGTCCCCAATCTTTGTCAAAAGTAATAGTTTCATCCCTAATTTGAAGCATATTGTCCCCAACTTTTCAAAAGTGAACACAAAAGGTCCTTACGAACAATTTTTATCCATTTTCTTATTTATAAAATGACCATTTTACCCTTGCATGAAATAAAAGAAAATTAACACAAAATATGTTTGATTTCTCTGATGAGTTATTCCTGACTTCCACTTAGTACAACCACCATTTCTTTTACTATTTTTAATAATGGAGCAGGATAAGTCATCACTTAAGTTATCTTTAACGATAATAAAGAGAGATTTATCTCTCATTTTAGCTATATGAAGACGAAAAAAATTTAGAATGAGAAGGGTTTGTAGCGGAAGCAAAAGGGGTCATTCCTTTTTAAATTTACCAATAATTTAAATCTTCAATTTTTCACAAAAAAAAAATTCATACATTTTTAACGTTCTAATTTTTATAACTTAAATATCAATTATATCTCAATTATCATTACTTATTTAAGTTTAAAGTTCAGAGAATTCATTAACTAAAGTAATTATAAAAGTAGTGGTAGTGAAGTGAATGGAAAAGATAATATACTAATTAATATGTATATATAGCCTGTGTTACGTACAGTTTCATTCTCCTGCTAAATTTAGTAGACACCAGACTCACACGTGTTGCGCATAGACACGCTCCGTGCGTAAAAAACTAACATGTAAGAAATCAATGTTACAGTTTTAAGTGAATGAGAAAAAGTATTCGTAACATTCTAAATTTTTCATCCTCATATAGCCAAAAATGATAGATAAATCTTTTTTTATTATTTTTAAAGATGACTTAAGTGAAGGCCTTATCGTGCTCCACTCTAAAAAAATAGTGAAAAAAATGGTGGTTGTACTAAGTGGAAGTCAGGAGTAACTAATTAGACGAAGCAAACATATTTTATATTAATTTTCTTTTATTTCATACAAAGGTAAAATGGTCATTTTATAAATATGAAAATGGATAAAAATTGTTTGTAGACCTTTGTGTTTATTTTTAAAAGGTTGGGGACCTATATGCTTTAAAAAAAGGTTGGGGATGAAATTGTTAAAATTGGCAAAGGTTGGGGACGAAATGCAAAAATTTCCCTTGATAAAATGTGCTGGCCATCAATTATACCGACTTCAAAATACACATAGCAGATCCAGGTCTGGACAGAGACAATTACTCTTCCTGTCCAAGATTATTATGACGATGTTTCTTCTAGCTATATATAATATATTTCTTCTGGTTTGAACATAGCACTTGTAAAATGCCTTAGCTCAGTAAATAATTCGCTGTACATCAAGAATCCATTAAGTGGAAACAGAAGTGCTTTCTCCAACTCTACCAAAATCTATAGTTACTTTGTACTTGGGAGCATTTCGTATCAGATATTTAAGAATCTTTGCACCTTTGACACGCTGCTTTAGGCTTCTTTGGACATTCCTTTGCAAGAACTTACGACTTATAAAGCACTTCATGACTCTCTCTGTCAACCGAGATGCAAAGAAAGACAACTTGTTTTGTTCAGGACAAACAAATTCGCTGCTACCATTACTGCTATGAATCTATCCCTGTGTCATAACGTAATTTTGGCTGTAAGATTACGCCTTTTGGCTTGTCTTTTCTTTTTTTAACTTGTATATTTTTGAATAGTAATCCTATATAGTTTGGACAAATGCAGGCAAAGTGGAGTATTATGCCCGTAAGTGTTCTTAAATTCCAGCCTCTGATGTTTGTAAGCCTTTTTTTGTAACATAGTCACACATATTCGTTTCCTCATTTTCTTTTTATAGCTTTCATAATTCTGATTCGTCTCCTTGCAATTGGACAGACCCTTTAGTACATGCAGTAGTGAGCCAATAAACATTGTAATGACAATTTTTTCCCAATTATGCAGAAGCAGCATTAATATTGTTACCAGGATTACTATGCGGGCTATCCTTCATAATAGGAATGATAGTGTATAAGTGGAGAAGGAATCACTTTTCAGTTGATGATGAAACCATTGAAGAATTCTTGAAGCATCAAGATAGTTATATGCCGATAAAGTACTCTTACTCTGAAATCATGACGATGACAGGGAATTTCTGACACAAATTAGGTAGAGGACAATATGGAACTGTTTTTAAAGGAAAGCTTTGAAGTGGCCTTTATGCTGCAATAAGGATGATGGATAGTTCTGTTTCCAGTGGTAAGGAATTTATCAGAGAAGTTGCAAAAATTGGAAGGATTCGACATGTGAATGTGTTGAAACTTGTTGGCTTCTGCATTGCAGGTTCAAGACGAGCTGGTCTGCAAGTTCGTGTAGTGGTTGTGTTGGCAATTGTGTATTTCTCGGTGGTCGCGTCTCCTTGAGCTATGGAAGAATGTTCAACACCTCTCTTGGAATGGCTCGTGGGATAGACTATCTATATCAGGACTATGAACATATTGATGTTAAGCCTCACAACATTCTTCTTGGGGAAAGTTCCATTTCCAAAATCTCTGATTTTGGTCTTAGAAAACTATATCCATCAGGTGACACTAATAGAACTCCCCAAAAGGAAGATGTTCACAGCTTTGGAATGTTGTTGATGGAAATGGCAAAAAGGAGGAGAAATATGGGTTCCTTTTGCAAAGAACTTGAGCCAAGTTAACTTCCCTTCTTGGGTGTATGATCAGCTCAATGAAGGAAAAGGATTGGAAAAGGGAGACACGACCGAGGAAGAGGGGAAGATGATGAAAAAGATGTAGGTAATAGCTTTATGGTGCATTCAGGTAAAACCCAAAGACCAGCCTTCTATGAGTGAAGTTGCCAAAATGCTTCAAGGTAGCACTGCAATTGCCCCTCAAATCCTTTGTAATTGGTCCGGCTATGGAACCCGGCCTTGGTTCCTTACGGAGCTCTGTTTTCAATCACAGACTGACACATCACCTGTCACACACCACATGATAGCATTTCATTGAAAACCGAGCTCCGTAAGGAACCTGGCCCTATTCCTTAGAAATTTCCCTAAAGCGATTAAAAAAAAGGATCCTTAAAATGTTGGGTTAACCAATATGTATATTTTCACTTAGCTAATATAACTAGTTTAATTTGTTGATACTTTTATTGTTACACAATTGTCTTCTCCTAATATAATTAGAATAAAGACCCAACTCATCTTTTAATAAATTTCCAAAAGTCTTTTGCGTTAGATTGGATTCCATTTACACGCTAGTCGTCTAGTGGCGTAACACACTTGATGTGTTCTGATTGGACAACTCATATACGGGTTATATACGTCAGGCGTTTGGAAAATTAAAAAAAAAATTGGATTTAAAAAAAATAGAAAACAAAAGAAAAGAAAAGAGGGGTTGTTCTCAATGGTATTTACGCAATCAAGACATGCTTCCCCAGAAAAACAGTCACTGACTCACGGTGTACAAACTCAACAATTGTATCAATCAATTTCATTATGGAATCTGCTTCGATTTCTTGTTCGATGGAGTTTTTCTGCAAAATCAATTTTTTTTTTCCAAATTCAATCTTAGCCGTGCATACAATAACTTTTCAAGAATGGCATTCGGCAGAATTTGTCTACATGACTTGTTAGTTACTTCTGGTTTTCTTCCACCACCTTCCTGCCTACGTGGGAGGCTGTTATTGGCCCTCCCATATGTGGGTTGTGGGACAACCCGTATGTGGGAAGGCCAGTAACAGCCCCTATGTAGTTAGGGAGGCGGTGTAACCCCACAACCCTCTCACGGGTGAACATTTTGGCCTATGACTCGTTGAAAATCGTATCCTTAAATTTGGATGTACGGCTCTATCCTTCGGTGAAATACTATTCCTATGTCGCATTTTCATAATTAAAACTATCAACAAGAAAAGAATGTGCAGTTGAATTGACCTTTTCTCCTTCTTTTTTTTTTTTTTTTTGGGAGAGGGGGCTTGACCGAAAACTATAAGAAACCTGGTGCCTGGTTCTTTATAGAGCCAAGCACCCAATGAGTTGTTTACACATCACCTCTCAGGTGATGTGTAAACACCTCATTAGGTGGGAGGTGATATGTAAACACTTCATTGGGTGTCTAGCTCCATAAGAAACCAGAACACATGGTTCCATAAAAGAACTCGGGGCTTGACTTGTTTCTTCGTTGGTTGTGGTATATTTTCCATTGTAATGGGCCAGCCGTAACGTCCTTTGTTGAGATTTCTTTGTTTATTGCTTGAATAGGTTTTCCCCCCTTTTTTGGGCCCCAGGGGGGTGGGTTACAGAGTCAATGCTAGTAACGGGGCCTAAACAAGTTTCTTTTTGGCTGTAAGGGGAGCGGTCCGTCTATAGATGGTGTCCGATGGAGTATATGACAATCTCTTATTGGATATATTGGGGGCTCAATCTCCAATACATCCAATAGGAGGCTGCCAATGCGTCCATTAGATATCATAGAATATCCCGTAAAAAGAGTATCTCTACTGAAATTAGATGCATCAAGAAAACCATTAAGAACAGACATAAAGTTGCCGCTTCGTTTCAGAAGAAGGGAGAAAATTCAAAGAAAGGCTGCCATTAGCGCCAAGAATACTACACATTAACACTAAGAAAGTTGAAGAATGATTGCAAGTAACACTAAGAATACTACATGTTTTAGAGAAAAGTGGGAGAACAATAATTTCATTTAGTACTACATTTTCTATTAGCTCACCTTACAGAAATATCATAAAGAAGGCAAAAGTAATGCTGAGCTTTATTAAAATTTGCCAACTCAGTCTAACTTTGAGATGACTGACAACTCTGTTTAACGAGGCATTCCACGTATTCCTGCAATAGAGTTTGTCCCATTTATGGTCGGACCAGGATGGGGAGGAATAGTGAGATTGTCTCCATCTCCTTCCAACATTTGAACTACTTCTTTCATGGATGGCTGATCTATTGGATACCATTGAATGAAAAATGCACAAGGGTAGAGGGCAATATATAATATGCCAAAAGGTGCCAATAAAAAGACACAACAAATACCAAGCGGTGCCAACAATTGGAAATTTCCGTGAGAACACAAATTCCGTTGAACTGGTGTATATTCGGATATAAAAGTCACTTGCAACATTAGGATAGTTAATTAACTAATCCTAGTGCACTCATTCGGACTAATTCAAGTAATCCCAAATACCTATTCGGATAATTATATTATTAAATCCAAAAATGATAAATTCACTTAGGATTATAACTAATTTAATTTCTTAATTAGTCATACTTACGTCCTAATTGCAAATTTAATTAAAAAGGTCCTTTAACCTATTGTTTTTCGACCTAAGATCCAAAATATTTCGACTCAAGATATGAAATATTTACTCATTATCCGAATCACATAGTTTCAAGGTGTCACCTTTAAGCTATAATTTCTCATTCACCCGCAAATAATTCAACTAGACCAAATGTACTATGAACACGTTCCATTTAAATATTTCTCATACGTATAAGTATCGAGACTACGAATATTTGGTCAAATAACGACTATACTAGTATTTTCAACATTTATTCGTCCGATGGTCCTCATTCGTTAACCAGAAGCCGCACTTACATCAAGGTTGGCATTTTGCGGGTATCAGATGTAAAAGATATGTGCAGTATTGATGTCATAGCAATGACATCATGGAAATTTAAAGACGTTAATAACCTTTCCCTTTCAGAAATCCATTGCTCTCTGCTATATTTTCATGGTGGTACAACGACTTGGATTTCTGGGGTAAGAATTGTATTTGCAGCCTTTTTAACATTGGGATATCTTTTTTTCTATTGATTTGAGGTTAAGAATTTGTGGAAATCGTTTCTGGAGCTCACCCATTATTGTGAAAACTGTTTAACTTGATTTTCTTCATAATCTTGTTTTTATTTGTTATTTTGCTCGCTGTTTATTACAAGCCAAAAAATCTCATTATGCAAATGCATAACCTATTTATTGTTGTTGAAATAATGGATCAATATACGTTGTCCCACTATATACCGTTCAAATTGAACGTCCTTGCCTATTAGAAGTTTCTTTTGAGTCTTCATCCGACAAGTTTGGCCTTTTGAAATAGAACCCACTGTCTAGTAGTATAATTCTTTTTGGTTCAGCCTACAGAAACATTGCAAAGGTAAAAGTAATGCTGAGCTTTATTAAAATTTGCCAAGTCAATCTAACTCTGAGATGACTGGTAACTCTGTTTGACAAAGCTTTCTATGTATTCCTCCAATAGAGTTTGTCCCGTTTATGGTCGGACCAGGATGGGGAGGAATAGTGAGATTGTCTCCATCTCCTTCCAACATTTGAACTACTTCTTTCATGGATGGCCGATCTATTGAATACCACTGAATACACCAAAGCCCCACAATAGCTAGTTTTTTCAGAATGGAAGCATCGTCACTTTCCTCAATTCGGATATGCAACTTGTCTCCTTGGCTTAAATGATTTGAAAGCCATTCAGGAAAGTACATTTGGCTAGTGTTTGCTGTAGGATCAACATTCTTCCGGCCTCCAACCATTTCAAGCAATAGCATTCCATAGCTATAAACATCTGATTTATAAGATACTTTACCAAAATTCCTCGACAAGACTTCAGGTGCAATATAGCCCATGGTTCCTCTTGCAGCCGTCATCGACACACCACTTTGTTCCTTGGAACACAGCTTGGATAGACCAAAGTCACATATTTTTGGATTAAAACTGTGGTCTAATAGTATATTTTGGGGCTTGATGTCAAAATGAAGGATCTGTTGGTCACAACCCTGGTGAAGATATTCAATTCCTTTAGCTACGCCCAGAGCTATATCTTGAAGCTTCTTCCAACCAAACATATTTCTCTTTAGACCCGCTTGGAATATGAACTTCTCAAGTGAATCATTTGGTAGAAATTCATAAACAAGAGCTCTTCTAAATCCGTCAGCACAAAATCCTACTAACCGAACCACATTGATATGGTGGATTCTCCCGATAGTTCCAACTTCATTAATGAACTCCTCCCCATTTCCCGTGGAATTGTTGAGGACCTTCACCGCAACATCAATTTCCTTAGACAACTTCCCTTTATATACAGTACCATAACCTCCTTCGCCCAATTTTTCTCTGAATTGATTTGTAATCTTTTTTATCTCTGCATAAGAGAATCTGGTTGGCCTGAGATCCCTATAATTTTCCAAAAACCTTTCAATCTTTGCTTGATACTCTCTCTTCAAGCTAATGACATAGTA
Organism: Nyctanthes arbor-tristis; assembly: GCA_963692815.1. Taxonomy (NCBI): domain Eukaryota; kingdom Viridiplantae; phylum Streptophyta; class Magnoliopsida; order Lamiales; family Oleaceae; genus Nyctanthes; species Nyctanthes arbor-tristis. The sequence continues at coordinate 2,916 of CAVNYN010265328.1, read as the reverse complement.
GAGTACTACAAGCATCCCCGATGAGAGGAAGGCACTCAAGGTACAACCTGCAGAGAACAAAGTAAGACCAATGATGTGATAATTAACCTTAAGAGTTCAGAGTGTGCTTGTAACGCTTTTTTATACCCTTCTTATTCTATACAACACAACACTTGGTGGAGACAATACCGAAATATTTACGGATGTTTCTCTAGTATCGAAAGCAATATTTCTAAGGGAACAACACGGGCTCCATTAAGGAGCATGCTTAGTTATAAAAACACAAGAAATCACGTGTGGTTTCTTACCTTTTTATAACTAGTTGGCCTCCTTAATAGGAACTGACGTCTTCTTAAAAAATTCTCTACTACTACTAAGAAATCACATGTGGTTTCTCACCTTTTTATAACTAGGTGGCCTCCGTAATGGGAATCAACATCTTCTTAGAAAATTCCCTACTATTATTACTACTACTATTTTTTTTCGAAAAGGGGGAAAAAAAGAAAGTAAGAAGAAGGTAATTTTCTCAAATTAAAAAAAAAAAAGAAAAATTAACCTTACCTAAAAAAAGGGAAAAAGGAAAAAATGATATCATGATGATGCCTTGTAAATAGTATTTAAAATCTTCTCTTAGAGATATAATTTAAATATCGCTCTTGGTTCTTTTATTTCTTAGTTATTGAACACTTCTAGAATTTTCAATGTGGTGTAGCATCAACTATAGTATAATAAGAGTCACCACCTAATCCTATACGGTGTACCAGATGCACCCTGAAAGCACATACACGATAACTCTGCGATGCAAAGTAAACAAAAAATGAAAGAAATGTTCACCTGTAATAAATTTTTTCCTCCGCTCACCTGTAGAAAGATGAAGTAAAAATCTTTATCTCCTTGTGCTATTTTCGAAGAAAAAGGTAATTACAAATAAATAAATGAAGATAAGAAAATAAATAAATAAATATATATATGAAAGCGTAACCACTAAGCCTAACAAGAGGAGCCACTTCTTGCGTTTGATCAACGGACACAAGAAAAGAAAACAAAGGATGGTGTTTATACTCTTATGTGTATTGGACTTGCTGGTGCACTGAGCTCTACTTGTATTAGTGTCCAAGCTGCAAAAATTTCCTTGAGCTTCACAGTTGCTACAGCTTGGTTCTAACCAATTCAGATGGAAAACTTGGTGAAACAGTGCATCCCGTGAAACAGACATGGTATCATTAATCTTGGCACATGAATTCAAGGGATATAAGTCAGCCTCACTATCTGAAGGAATGGCAATTACTTGGTAGGCGGGGACACCAAGACAAGGAACACCATAGTCATCAATATCTTCTGGGGTTCCAGAACAATTGAAAAGACTGTAGTCGGACAAGTCAACTTGAGGAAACTGGAATTGGGAAGCAGATAAATTAAGATACGAAAGCTTTTTAGGAAGACATCCATCAGGATCATATAGTTGCATTGTTTGTGATACATAATCAATTTCCTTTACCACCAGATTAACTGAAGTAGGCAGTTTGATCATAGTCTTGTTCTTTTCACAATACAAATCAAAATCTGGATACCCACAATGTTCTGGCTGTTGAAATTTCTTCCTGAAAGGAAACCGAATGCTTGGGCCACCTTTGCCGCAGCTGCTTGTTGTACACTTATCTGATCCTACCACAACCAGTGGAAAGAACAAGAAGAACTTGTAACAGATGAAGATGGGCGTTATGATCTTCAAAGTCATGTCTCTGTTCTGCCTCTCGCTCTCTTATCAATGTCATTTAGTTAACTAGTTCGGATCAAGTCAGTTCCAAAGCAAAACTATTTCAAATAATTGATGGCTGAGAAAATGCTCGGTGCTCCAGGCTTCTATCAAGTTTCCGTATAGATTGACTGTATTCATTAGCAGGAAGCGTCCCAGAAACTTTGGGCAAGCTGTGTTTGAATATTCTCTGTTTTTGAATTGTTTGCATAAGTGGATGGGAAATGGACACTGTTGTGCTGTTCCCAGAAAGGATTACTTTTCAACGTACCAAGAGAAGGATGATTAGGATGTTGGGAATTAAGGCAAATTCCCCGATTACGCCTGTAGGACCGTTGTTCAGATCGGAATTTAATTAAGACAAGAAAAAATAAAAGAACAAAAATGAATTTAACGGACTGTCAAAGCTTTCCACTATATGATGTGCTCTTCCGATCTTACAACCATACAGAATTTTCACTCGTCAAAACTCATCCCTAAGTATAACAAGAAAAGTATATCAAGCTTTACCGCATATACCAATTTCTACCATTTGCCTAACCAGCGAAGAATTAAAGAAATCCCAAGACGCCAAACTATTATTTTTCTTCACAAGACTCTCTGACTCGACCCAAGTGGCACCCCGAGTTTTACCACACCTAATTTTCTACCCTTTGAACAAAGTACAAAGAGGTACAAGAAAACTCTTCAAGGTGCTATACTCATTAATTTTTCTCTCAACTCACTTGTACCACTTGTGTATAAAAGAAAAAGAAAGCATCTCTATTTATAAGCTTCGTTTCCTTGAAAGACAAGACAATCCTTCTATGATTTGAATTTCTTTTCCTCCTAGGATTCTTTTTCTTTTCCCTTTCCTTTTCCTTTTCAATTTTGGATTGTTTTTGGCAACAAACCCAACAATCTCCACCTTGCCAAAATAAGCCAAAATCTTCAACTTCTCCAGTCTTGTACACAATACTTGAGAAATTACCAAGCAAGCCTTTGACACACTTTGACAGTCCCATACTCCTCCACATGAGTATATATAACCACTTAGAATTAACAACAAATTCCAAACATTTCATCGGCTCAATGTCGAAATAAACCTGCTGAAATTTGTGGTGCAACTCTCTCGTTGGCTTTCCAGAGAGCTCATCAGCCATCAACATTACTACAAACACACACCTTGCATCACCGCCAAC